>SJYA01003241.1:0-10473 GCA_006410615.1 Neotragus moschatus | reverse complement strand
CCTCTAGGACTGACTGGTTGCAGTCCAATGGACTCCCGAGTCTTCTCAAGCACCACAGTTGCTTAGAAGAGAGCTCGAAAGAGTTCTTTCTCCATTGTTGGAGTGCTGGGTTTTGGCTACTGTGACACTGAGCTGAGGAGAAAGCGGGGATGTGAACTGCCACAGTTTAAAATGTCACAGACCTCAGTAGTTTGTCCTGGGTAAATGAGTTTTATTTTGTTCTTTGGATAATTGTCAGAGTTCTGAAATGGTTGGTTTTAGTTGTTTTGCCCATATTTTCATTGTCTTAAAAGTAAGTTCAGCTAGGTCCTTACTCTGCAGTTTTAGAAGGCCTTCTCCCTCTTCTTCTGTTTTCTGAAAAAGTTTGTGTTGAATTATCATTTCTTCTTTAAAATGTCTTGAAAAATTTTCAGATGAAACCATGTGGGCCCAGAAGACTTATTTTTTGGAGATTTATAACTGCAAATTCAAATTCTTGAATAGTAGTTATAGGATTATTCAAATTCTTGAATAATAGTTATAGGATTATGCAGTAGTGATAAATTTCCTATTGGGTGAGTTTTGATAGTTTGTGGTTTTTGAGAACTTGATCCACTTCATCTGTGTTGCTGAATATTTTTGTTTAGAGTTGTTCATTATTATCTTTGTAATATCTTGGATATCTGTAGTGATCTCACTCCTTTCTTTCCTGATATTTGTAATTTGTGTCTTTTTTTTCCTTTGTTAGTCTTGATAGAGGTTTATCAAATTCGTTAATCTAGCTTTGCTTTTATTGATTTTCTCTGTTGTTTTCCAATTTTAAATTTCATTGATTTCTGCTCTTATCTTTATTATTTCCTTCCTTATACATGCCTTGTTTTTATTTCATTCTATTTCTGATTTCTTAAAATGGAGGCTTAGATTTTTGATGTGAGACCTTTCTTTTTATAATACAAGCATTTCATGCTAAAAAATACAAGTATTTGATGCTATAAATTTTCCCTATAAGCACTACTTTGTTGCATCTACTAAGACTTTTTAAAATTAAGCTTTATTTTGATGGGATAGTTTTATATTTATGAAAAAATTTTTATTTTATTTTTTTACATGAATGGAAACCTCTGATTTAATTCCATGATTGTATCATGCCAGAAGCATGGTTGTTTTTACTTTTCTTAAACAGATATTGGTATAATACACATTGGCTTATTAATAATTAAGGCAACTTGCATACAGAGTATCTCAGTGTCAACAAAAAATTTTTAGTACTGATTATTTTCTACAATGGTTTAAACTTTCAAAGTCTTTTCAACATAAAACAGCTGCACACATTTAAGTGTTTTCTTATAAAACACAATCTTTTAAAAAAAAAAGTAATGATGATTGGTCTTTGTGATTCCTAGTAATAAGTCCTGTCTTATTTTTCACATAGTATAAATTATATTCTTATGCAAGACTGCATTAAGACCCAGTACTTCTTAAACAATGTTGTGAAACAACCATATAAATCCCAAACGCAGCAAAGATGAACAATCTCGTAGTGCACTTTCACCTCATTGGAGCTGAAGCTGCTCCTTCTGGATCTTTTTCCACTTCAATGCAAAGTAGCTCGGTAGCATTTCATTAGTGGTTTCATTGTGCAGTTTTTTAAAGGAAAAAATGGTTTTGATTTCCTCCATAGTTCTCAGATGGCATATTTTTGGAGAAATCATATAGTCCAGGGATGTTTTGAATAGCCAAATGCTATAGGTGAAGTCTCTCGATTCAACTGTAATAATTAAGCATCTACATCCATGGCTATATTACCAGTATATCCTGGAACCAAAGTAAGATGGTTTTCCTGTTCCCATAACCCACTTAATTGCTGTTTTAAAATCTGAATATTTCCATCATTCACAATTTCTGTTTTGGATGATAGTTCTGACCACCACCTTTTTATGACTGCTTGAAGCCTGTTTAAACCAAATTATTATATATTCTTCAAATCTGCTTTTAAGTAGTGACTTTACTAAATGCAACACATCTACACAGCAGCCAAGTGAGATGTACTGTTTTTCTTCCTGTAAACTCTTGTTGAACATGGGAAGGCAATCTACCACAACTCCAAGGTCCTCACTCCTCATCAAATATGCTACAAGTTCACTGATAGTTCTCTTTCTCCAGAAAGTTAAAGCTACTTTCAATCTCAAATTCCTGCTGAATAAAACCTGTGCCATTGTTTCATGGTCCTGAGAAACCTCAGAAAAAAAGCCACTATATTTTGATGATGAGCTTTCTGTCTGTGAAGAACCAGAATCACTGGAGTTAATCAAATATGTTCGACATCATGCTGTAATTTTTCAAGGAGGTGGCCTGCACAAGTCAGTTCATTTTCTTTATTTGCCATGACCCAGCCCCCACTTTTAGGGGCCTGCTTTTTTCTGTAACAAGGATTTTGAATAGGATGCTGAACTTTCTTTCTTCTATAAACCTTACATAGTATATATGGGCTTTTCACAGCTTGTCCAACTGTTCTAGTTATGTAAGGGGCCAACTGTTTTGGAGATTTCTTAACTTCCTTCATGTTCTTATTAGTGAAATTAGAGGTCATTTTTTTAGGAACATCAGTGGAATGATCCTCAGTATTATTACAAAAGTTGCATTTTTTTTTTAACATTGTGGGTTTCAGATGCCATCAGTTCAGTCACTCAATCATGTCTGACTCTTTGTGACCCTATGGACTGCAGCACGCCAGGCCTCCCTGTCCATCACCAACTCCTGGAGTTCATCCAAACCCATGTCCATTGAGTTGGTGATGTCATCCAACCATCTCATCCTCTGTCGTCCCCTTCTCCTCCTACCCTCAATCTTTCCCAGCATCAGGGTCTTTTCAAATGAGTCAGCTCTTCACATCAGGTG
Source organism: Neotragus moschatus (assembly GCA_006410615.1). Classification (NCBI taxonomy): domain Eukaryota; kingdom Metazoa; phylum Chordata; class Mammalia; order Artiodactyla; family Bovidae; genus Neotragus; species Neotragus moschatus. The sequence continues at coordinate 7,596 of SJYA01003241.1, read as the reverse complement.
GCCAAAGTATTGGAGTTTCAGCTTCAACATCAGTCCCAAATTCGTCTCCACTCCCCGAGGAGGCAGATGCGCACAAGGGGCTGCTGCTGGTACCAAAGTTCCAGTTCCTTGTGGAGTCCAGTCGAAGGAAGGAAGTCCACTCTGGGTCACTTCGTCAGTCACCATAACTGTCGACTAAAAAAGATGTACAATTTGAGAGTTGTGATTTAAGTTTTACTTGGGGCAAAATGAGGACTGCAGCCCGGGAGGCAGCATCTCAGCTCTGAGAGACTGCTCCTAGATTTATGAAAAAATTTTTAAAATAGTACAGAAAGTTTCTGTACACTTCACACCCAGTTTCCCCAATTATTAGCATATTATGCATTAGTATGGTACATTTATCACAAATAATGAATCAGTCTTAATATATGATTATCAACTGAAGTCCATATTTTACTTTGATTTCCTTAGTTTTTACTTTATATCCTTTTTCCGCCCCAGGATCTCATCTAGGACACCACATTATATTTAGCAGTCATGTATCCTAGGCTCCTTTTGGCTTAACAGTTTCTCAGACTTTCCTTGTTTTTAATGACCTGACAATTTTGAGGAGTACTAGTCAGTTATTTTGAAGAATTTTATTCTTGAACACTTCTTTACTTACCATTGTTGGGGAGAAAGAAATTTTTCTCTTTCCTTCTAGGTTCTTCTGACTGGTCTAAGAATTAAATTAACATGAAACAAATTAATAGGAGAAAATCAAACAAAAGTTTAATTACATGTATACTTTTATTAGGAGAGAGACCTAATTATAGGAGAAACCCAGGAAAACTCACCAAAATGACCTAAGCCCTCACCTTAAATACCATCTTTAGCTAACAACAAAAGAAGATGTTGGGGGAGCCTCAAAGGGGAGTAAGGCATTTCCCATTAAGATGAAAAACAAATATTTGCTGGGCCATGCAGAGAAAGTGGGACACAGAATGGACTCTGATCTTTAGCCCTGCCTAGATTTACCCCATGTGGCACAGTGGTAAAGAATCTGCCTGCAAATGTAGGAGATGCAAGAGACACGGGTTCAATCCCTGAGACAGAAAGATCCCCTGGAGTAGGAAAGAGCTACTCCATGGGTTTCCCTGGTGGCCCAGATGGTAAAGACTCTGCCTGTAATGCAGGAGAGCAGGATTTGATCCCTGGATCAGGAAGATTCCCTCCAGAAGGGAATGGCTACCCACTCTAGTATGTTTTTTTTTTTTTTTTTTTTTTTTTGACAGGTATGAAGTGGATTTATTTTGGGTTTTTGTTGTTATTGTTTGTTTTATTTATTTTAATTGGAGGCTAATTATTTTACAATATTGTAGTGGTTTTGCCATACATTATTAACATGAATCAGCCATGGGTGTACATGTGTTCCCCATCATGAGCCCCCCTCCAACCTCCCTCCCCATACCATCCCTCTGGGTCATCCCAGTGCACCAGTCCCGAGCACCCTGTCTCATGCATTGAACCTGGACTGGCGATCCATTTCACATATGATAATATACATGTTTCAGTGCTATTCTCTCAAATCATCCCACCCTCGCCTTCTCCCACAGAGTCCAAAAGACTGTTCTATACATCTGTGTCTCTTTTGCTGTCTTGCATATAGGGTTATCGTTAACCATCTTTCTAAATTCCATATATATGCATTAGTATGCTGTATTGGTGTTTTTCTTTCTGGCTTACTTCACTGTGTAAAATAGGCTCCAGTTTCATCCACACTCCAGTATTCTTGCCTGGAGAATTCCATGGACAGAGGAGCTTGGCAGGCTACAGTCCATGGAGTGGCAAAGAGTTGGACACAACTGAGCAACACTTTCACAAAGACACCAGAAGACTCTCCAAGCTCATCTTGTATATTTCCTGCTCCTAGAAGCCATTGTTTCCACAAAGAAACATAAATCATTTTATTGGAAAACATTAAAAACCAAGATCTGGGTGCTTGGTGTACTTCTTGCTTCTGGGATGTCATTGCTTCTAGATTCTTTTAGCTGACAGATAAAGAATATGCATACTAACTCATATATATCCATGTCAGTGAATATTTCTATGTCTAACATCTGTATCTATATTAAATACACATTGATATTATCTCCAACTCTAATCCATTACCATATGGATTATATAGCCTTCTCTCGTTTATCCATAAGCTCCCAGTCCAACAGTGAGAGGCTCTCACCATTCCCTTTCCCTTTATTTATTGTCCAATTTCAGTATAACTTATAGTGGTTTCAAATTTGTTAATTTGTAACCCAGTGGAAAATACCTTTATCAGCTAGAATGCAGTGCTTATATATAGTTTCTTTTGCCTTTAATATTAATGTTGCCACTCATTTCTAAAGTTATGTAGGTCAGCACTTGTTCCTCTAGTCCTTTATGTGAGATTCTATTATACATTTGTAGGAGATCCAACCAGTCCATCCTAAAAGAAATCAGTCCTGAATATTCATTAGAAGGACTGATGCTGAAGCTCAAACTCCAATACTTTGGCCAACTGATGTGAAGAACTGACTCATTTGAAAAGACCCTGATTCTGGGAAAGATTGAAGGTGGGAGGAGAAGGGGACAACAAGGGATGAAATGGTTGGATGGCATCACGGACTCAATGGAATGAGTTTAAGTAAACTCTGGGAGTTGGTGATGGACAAGGAGGCCTGGCATGTTACAGTCCATGGGGTCACAAAGATTCAGACACAACTGAGCAACTGAACTGAACTTAATATGATTAGGTTCTTTTGTTACATTCTGGGATTCCATCTTGGGATTCCCGACCTCCTAAATGATTTTTTTAATTTTTCATACATTTCATTCCTATATTTTCTTGGCTCTCTCTGCTGTAAAGTTCTATCACTCAGTTCAGTTGCTCAGTCACATCCAGCTCTTTGCAACCATCTCATCCTCTGTTGTCCCCTTCTCCTCCCACCTTCAGTCTTTCCCAGCATCAGGGTCTTTTCCAATGAGTCAGTTCTTTTCATCAGGTGGCCAAAGTATTGAAGCTTCAATTTCAGCATCAGTCTTTCCAATGTATATTCAGGACTGATTTCCTTTGTGATTGACTGGTTTGATCTCCTTGCTGTAAAGTTCTATATTTTTTGACAAATGCATCCTATCCTGGGATCTTACAACCTCCTAAGTGATTTAAAATTTTTCCTCACGCTAAGTTTTATTCTTTATTCTCTAGAGCCTCTGTGTTTTGATATGTTGTATTTTGGGGGCTTTTTCAGTTCCAGATTTTTTCTTACTTCTCTTGAGACTTCTCTTTCTTCCATGTTTATTTGGTTATGTTGTTTCATTTCCACATGTTTTGAGATTTTTCTTATCTCTGTTATTAATTTGTACTTCAATTTCATTTTGATCAGAGGATATATTTTCAGTGGTTTTGATTACTTTCAATTTGTTCAGATTTGTTTTATGACCCAAGATATGGTTTATTTAGGTGAATGTTTCATGTGCACTTGAAAATAATGCAAACCCTGTTGTTTAGTAGAGTTTTCTATAAATGTTGGTTAGATCTAGATGTTTGAATGGTATTGTTCAATTATTTTGTATCCTTGCTCATTTACTATGCATTACTTCTGTTGTTTCTTAAAATCTTCATTGAAATATAGTTGCTTTACAATGTTGTATCAGTCTGCTATGCAACACAGTGAATCAGCTCTATGTATACATATATCCTTTCTCTTCTGGATTTCCTTCCAATTTAGGTCACCAGAGGCCATTGAGTAGAGATACCTGTGCTATACAGTAGGTTCTCATTAGCTATCTGTTTTATACATAGAGATGTATATATGCCAGTCACAATCTCCTCATTCATCCCACCTGCCCTCTCCCCAAACCACATTACTACTTCTATTGTTGACTGAGAGAAGAGTATAGAAGACTCCAACTGTAACTGTAGATTTGTCCCTTTCTCCTTTCAGTTCTATCAGTTTTTGCCTCATGTATTTGAGGCTGCAGTTACAGACACAGCATTGTTTTATCTTCTTGGTTAATTCTTTTAGTATTATGTATCCTTCTTTATTCTTAGGTATTTTTGCTTGCTTTCATGTCTCCTTTGTCTGATATTAAATACGCATTCCATCTTTCTTTTGGTTAGTGTTTGCATGGTATATCTTTTTCATCCTTTTAGTTTTAATCTGTCTATATTATTATATTTGAAGTGAGTTTCTTGCAGATAACTTACGGTCACATGAAAAAGAATCCATTCTGGCAGTCTTTGTTTTTCATTTATTTTTAAGCAACTTATAGCGAATGTAATGATCAATATGTTTGGATTTTGGTCTGTCATGTTTTAAATCTGTTTTCTGTTCATAGTTTTCATTCCTTCTCCTTTTCTGCCTTCATTTGGTTTATTCGAATGTACTTTTAATATTCCATTTCAGTTTATCTATTAAGTTTTTTCTTCATTTCTTTTTACATTTTAAGTGGTTATTCTAGGGATTATAGCTTTGCAGTCTACCTAAAATCAATCTTTTACTACTTCAAGGGGAATGTAGAAACCTTACATTCATATAGGTTTCCTTATCCTTTATAATTATCTTATGTATTCCATCTACATATATGGAAAGCTGTATCACACTGCATTATAATGTTCATTTTCACTTGGGTTTCACTTGGGTTTCAGGGTATCTGATATACCATTTCTGTTTGTTTCCCTTCATTTCATGCTCTTTGATGTTTCCTACTCTTATAAGTTCGTTTCCTTTAGTGTTCTTCCTGTTTGTGTGTGTGTGTGTGTGTGTGTGTGTGCATGCGTGCACGTACGTGCTCAGTAACATCCAGCTCTGAGACTCCATGGATTGTAGCCTGCCAGGCACCTCTGTCCATGGAATTTTCCAGGTAAGAATACTGGAGTGGGTTGCCATTTCCTTCTTGAGGGAATCTTACCCACCCAGGGATTGAACCTGTATCCCTTGCATCTTCTACATTGGCAAGCAGATTCTTTATCACTGCCCAACCTGGAATGCCCGTCCTTTAGTGTTACTCTTTTAGAACATATCTACTGGTGACAAATTCTTTTAACTTTTTTCATCTGAGAATGTCTTTTTTCACACTTTGATTCCTGAAGGATTTTTTTGCTGTATACAAAATTTGGGGTTGACACATATCTTTAAGCATTTTAAAAATATTATGCCACTTCTTTCTAGCGTCCATGATTTGTAATGAGAAATCCATAGAAATTTGAATCATTGTTTTCCTGTGTAAAATTCCTACATTGTTTTTCTCTGGTTGCCTTCAGAATTTTTCTTCTCTTTAATTTTCAATAATTTTTCTAAAAATTGTTTCTTTTTCAGCAATTATGTTATGTTGGCATGAGGTTCTTTGTGTTTATTTCTGTTCTGAGTTTACTGAGCTTCTTGAATATGTGTATTTACGTCATTTGCCACATTTAGCAGTTCAGTTCAGTCGCTCAGTCATGTCCGACTCTTTGCAACCCCATGAATCGCAACACGCCAGGCCTCCCTGTCCATCACCAACTCCCGGAGTTCACTCAGACTCATGCCCATCGAGTCAGTGATGCCATCCAGCCATCTCATCCTCTGTCATCCCCATCTCCTCCTGCCCCCAATCCCTCCGAGCATCAGACTCTTTTCCAGTGAGTCAACTCTTCACATGAGGTGGCCAAACTACTGGAGTTTCAGCTTTAGCATCATTCCTTCCAAACAAATCCCAGGGCTGATGTCCTTCAGAATGGACTGGTTGGATCTCCTTGCAGTCCAAGGGACTCTCAAGAGTCTTCTCCAACACCACAGTTCAAAAGCATCAATTCTTCAGCACTCAGCCTTCCTCACAGTCCAACNTGAGTCAACTCTTCATATGAGGTGGCCAAAGTACTGGAGTTTCAGCTTTAGCATCATTCCTTCCAAACAAATCCCAGGGCTGATGTCCTTCAGAATGGACTGGTTGGATCTCCTTGCAGTCCAAGGGACTCTCAAGAGTCTTCTCCAACACCACAGTTCAAAAGCATCAATTCTTCAGCACTCAGCCTTCCTCACAGTCCAACTCTCACATCCATACATGACCACAGGAAAAACCATAGCCTTGACTAGATGGACCTTAGTCGGCAAAGTAATGTCTCTGCTTTTGAATATGCTATCTAGGTTGGTCATAACTTTTCTTCCAAGGAGTAAGCGTCTTTTAATCTCATGGCTGCCATCACCATCTGCAGTGATTTGGGAGCAAATATTTCTTCAGATATTTTTTTCTTATCATGCTCTGTTTTTTCTCTCCTTCTAAGACTCTGGTGACACAAATTTTAGACATTTTGCTCTTGTCTCATAGGTCCCTTAGTTTCTGTGCATGTTTGAGTTTCAGTATTATTTCTCTGTTGTTCAAATTGAATTTTTTGTAGAGTGAGTGGAATGAGTGAATTAGGTGAGGGAAATTAAGAAGTATAAACTTCCAGTTACAATTAAATGAGTCATGGGGATGAAATATACTGTATGAAAAATATAGTCAATAAAAATGCATTATCTTTTTGTGGTGACAAAGATGGGCAAAAGGTACAAATTTCCAGTTATAAGGTGAATAAATACTAGGGATGTAATGTATAACATGATTAACACAATTAACACTGCTATATGTTTTATGAAAGTTAAGAGGGTAAATCTGTGTTCTTACCACAAGAAAAAGAAACTTTTTCTTTTACTTCGTTATGTATATGAGATGGTGGATGTTCACTAAAGTTATTGTGGTAATCATTTCATAATGTATTCTAGTCCAAATCATTATGCTGTATACCTTAAACTTATGCAGTGCTATCTCAATAAAACTGGGAAAAATTGAATTTTCTTTTGTCATCCCCCTTCTGTTACTGAGTTTATCCAAGGAGATTTTTTTGGTGAGTGTTTTTTGTTGTTACTGTTTTTGTATATTTTTTGGTTCTAAAAGTTCATGTATGTTCTTCTATTTCTTTGTTAAGATTTCTAGTTTTCTCCTTGGGTTCAGTAGTTTTGTGATTACCTATTTAAGCATTTTTATAATAGCTGCTTTAGAGTATTTATCAGATAATTTCAACACCATAACCTTGACTAGATGGACCTTTGTGGTAAAAGTAATGTCTCTGCTTTTTAATATGCTGTCTAGGCTATGGTTTTTCCAATGGTCATGTATGGATTTGAGAGTTGCACTATAAAGAAAGCTGAGTGCTGAAGAATTGATGCTTTTGAACTGTGGTCTTGGAGAAGACTCTTGAGAGTCCCTTGGACTGCAAGGAGATCTAGCCAGTCCATCCTAAAGGAGATCAGTCCTGGGTGTTCATTGGAGGGACTGATGTTGAAGCTGAAACTCCAATACTTTGGCCACCTGATGCAAAGAGCTGACTCATTTGAGAACACCCTGATGTTGGGAAAGATTGAGGACAGGAAGAAGGGGATGACAGAGGATAAGATGGGTGGATGGTATCACTGACCCAATGGACATGGGTTAGGGTGGACTCCGGGAATTAGGGAGGGCTGGTGTGCTGTGGTTCATGGGGTTGCAAAGAGTCAGACATGACTGAGTAATTGAACTGAACTGAACTAGGTTGGTCATAACTTTCCTTCCAAAGAGTAAGCGTCTTTTAATTTCATGGCTGCA
>SJYA01003240.1:325694-345929 GCA_006410615.1 Neotragus moschatus | reverse complement strand
GAAGAGTCAAAACGTCATTGTCTTAGTAAATTGCCATAGGCACTCCACTCTTCAGCAGTCACCACCCTTATCAGTCAACAGCCATCAACATTGGGGCAAAATCCTCCACCAGGAAAAGATTATGATTCACTGAAGGCTCAGGTGATGATTAGTGTTTTTTAGCAGTAAAATATTTTTAATTAATGTATGCACATTTTTTAGCAATGCCATTGCACACTTTAATAAACTACATGCATGCATGCTAAATTGCTACAATCTTGTCTGACTCTTTGCGACCCTATGGACTGTAGCCTGTCAGGCTCCTTAGTCTATGAGATTTTCCAGGGAAGAATACTGGAGTGGGTTGCCATTTCCTACTCCATTAATAAACTACAGACCAGTGTAAATACAAATTTCATATGCACTGAAAATCAAAAAATATATGACTTGCTTTATTGCAATATTTGCTTTATTTAGTAAGACAGACCTAGCTTCTCTTTTGACCTAAGGTCTTTATTAGTCTCACCCTACATGGCTGTCTCTATTTTTCTAGCTCTAAGAGTTCAGAATGAAGGAGGAGTGGCTCCAACATGCCCCACACTACAAGGCTTGTGGGATTTTAGTTCTCTGACCAGGGATGGAACCTGGGCCCTTGATGTTGAGAACCCAGAGTCTTAACCATGGGACTGCCAGTGAGTTCCCAATATTTGCTTTATTGTGGTTGTCTGAAACCAAACGCACAATATCTTTGAAGTATGCCTGTAATCTGAAATATTCTATGGAATCATCCCTATCTCTGTAAAGGAATATTTGTTCTGATTTGGTGACCATTTTAAGCATTTTCTTAAGATCATATAGGTGGATATTGTAGGAATTTAGAAAAAGAAATATGCATGATTACTGTGGACTCAAGGTAGTTGAGATATATAGATAAATTGTTGCTATATAGTAATAACTGTAAAATATTCATGTCTTTAAAGGCAAAGTGAGTTAAAAGTGCATTAATTTTCAATCTCGGTCCTATCAATATTATGCATATTAGAAACAGACTTACTGTAATCAGGCAACTAAATCACTGAAACTCTCTACTGTCACAGAGATCACTTTTATCCCATTTAAAGCAATTCACTTACTTTGCCTTTCACTGCTTTTATTTCTTAAATTATTTTGTTTTTAAATTGGAGGATAATTACATTATTGTGGTGATTTTTGCCATGCATAGACATGAATCAGCCATGGGTATATATGTGTCCTCCTATCGTGAAGCCCTATCCAATCTCATTCCCCACTCTGTCCCTCTGGGTTGTCCCAGAGCACTGTCTTTAGGTGCCCTGCTTCATGCATCAAACTTGTGCTGGTCATCTGTTTTACATATGGTAATATACATGTTTCAATGCTTTTTTCTCAAATCCTCCCACCCTCACCTCCACCCACAGAGTCCGAAAGTCTGTTCTTTATATCTGTGTCTCTTTTGCTTCCCTTTCATGTAGGATCATTGTTACCATCTTTCTAAATTCCACATGTATGTGTTAATATATAGTATTTTTGTTTCTCTTTCTGACTTACTTGACTCTGTATAATAGGCTCCAGTTTCATCTACCTCATTAGAACTGACTCAGATATTTTTATTATCTCTAACTGGTATCACATGCTATGGGTTAGCACAATAATCAAGCAAAAAAATGTTTTCTTCTGGGAATTTTTTTAAAATTAATTTCTATTGGAGTACAGTTGTCTTATAATGTGTATTAATTTCTACTGTTCAGCAAAGTGAATCAGCTATGCATATACAAATAGCCCCTCCCTTTTAGACTTCCTTCTCATTCAGGTCACCATAGTGCATTAAATAGAGTCCCCTGTACTATACAGTATGTTCTTATTAGTTATCTATTTTATACATAGTATAAATGATGTATATGTGTCTATCCAAATCTCCAAATTAAAAAAAAAAAACTTTTAAGATACTGATAGCTTACAGTGTTTAGTGAATGGTGCTGCCAGATTCATGGTCTCTGAAGAAGATTTAACTCTGGGACCAAAGACATGGTCTCAATCATTCAGAGCTTTTGTGTAGCAGACACAACTGGCTAGTTGGGCTAGGGGCATGGTTTTCACTTCAGTCATGAGAGGTCCCAGGTTCATATCCTGGATGAGCCCCCAAGATGATAGTTTAGCATATGGTGAATGGGGATCGGTGCCAGATTTGTGGTCTCCAAAGGAGAAGATTTAATTCTGGGACAAAAGATGCAGTCTTGATCACTCAAGAAAGAGACTTTGTGTAGCAGGGATTTTGTTAAAGGGAAAGTGATAGAAAAAGCTTTTGACATAGATATCAGAAAGGGGTAGAAAAAGTACCTGCTTCACTAGTTTAAGCAGAGCATTGTATACTTTTCTGTTAGCTGTTGAGAATAGATAAAAGGAATGCCTCAAGGTTGTGAAAATTTTCCCCAGACCCTTTCCTGCAACATACATTCTGAGATGACATCAGCATGAGATTAGCCAGAAAGAATGGGTTAACCCAGAGCTCAAGGCTGTGAAAGTTTTACCCAGACCTTTTTTCGTAACATACATTTTGAAATAACATTGATTCAAGACTAGCCAGGGAGAGCTTGATCTGAGCAGCATGTCCCTGCACGAGAAATATTGTTTGTAATCATTAGCTCTTGGCCTAAAGAAAGCTAGTTTTTAGGCAAGACAGACTGTTGTCATAGTAACACAGAGCTTAATCAAAACATGTCCTATGTGAATAAGGCAAAAGAATGTATGAATAAAAGAAAATGTTTGCTGCCTCCTCCTTCTTGGGGGTCCTAGACTCTCCGAGACTCCCTGTCAACCTGCTCTCTTGCTCCCTGCTTTTTCTTTTAGGAGACTATTGCTGCTGAAGGGAAAGGGGCAAAGAAATCTGTCTATAACTGCTTCCTGCTGGTGAGCGGTGCTGACCCTAAATTGTTGAAGCAACATATTCTCCTTACCCTTAGATTAAGATCTCTGATCTAAGGGCCCCAAGTAATAATTAGAGGAGGCAGTAGAAACTGCAGGGGCATGAACACTCATTTGTAATTTAAAAGCTTTCAAACGGTTAGAAATAAATCCCATTATACAGATACAAACGTAAGGAGCAAACAGCAAGGATAAGATAATTACAATTATTATGGTCAAGATAGCTTTTCACCAAGGAGAGCTTGTAAAGAAAATTGTATATATGACCAGAGTGGAACATCAGGGGAGTCCATTTTGAAGAATGACCAGAATCTCTGTATCACTGTTATTTTGTCTAGGAAGTTGTTGTATCTTTTAGAAAGTAAAGAGGCAGACACCAAAAATCAGTAAAATAATCATTATAATCAGTGGTCCAAACAAGAATAAGAATCAGGTTACATTTTGTAGTAATTTTGATCCTGGTCTAGATAAAGTCAACACTTGGGTTGCCTTGTTTATAAGAATGGAACAAACCCAGTTACGAGTAGTTGAACGGGTGACAACCTGAACTTTAACAGACAAATCTTGTAACAATTTTAGTGTTTTTTTTTTTTGAGGTATGAGAAGATGTAAGAACTTGGGCTCAAGAAAAATTGTTTTCCTGAAAATATCTGGCTATCTGAGGGCCTGTTTTGTCCATTTTTTCCAGAGTACAGAGTGAGTGCCTAATTGTTTTTGCTTTTGTTTTTTAATTTGTATTTATCTTATATACTTGTTTTTTTAATTTTTATTTTTTAATATAAATCTATTTATTTTAATTGGAGACTAATTACTTTACAATATTGTATTGGTTGTGCCATACATCAACATGAATCTGCCACGGGTGTACATGTGTTCCCAATCCTGAACCCCCCTCCCAGCTCCCTCCTCATACCATCCCTCTGGGTCATCCCAGTGCACCAGCCCCAAGCATCCTGCACCCTGCATCAAACCTAGACTGGTAATTCGTTTCTTATATGATATTATACATGTTTCAATGCCATTCTCCCAAATCATCCCACCCTCTCCCTCTCCCACAGAGTCCAAAAGCCTGTTCTATACAGCAAAAGACTTTCTCTTTTCCTGTCTTGCATACAGGGCTATCATTACCATCTTTCTAAATTCCATATATATGCATTAGTATACTGTATTGGTGTTTTTCTTTCTGGCTTACTTCACTTTTGGAACAGACAACATTATAAGTAAGAACTTAAGTCAAGAACTTCCATTAGGTATAGCCCAGTGATATCTCCAGGTTATCTGATTTAGTTTGTTAAATGAATATAGCCTGTTGTTAATCTCCTGGTTGTAGATCTTGGAGCATCTGATCTTTATTTAAAGATTGGTTACTGAGATAAGCTTTATTGTTTTTTCTTTTCAAATTAGTGTTTTTATTTTGTTTAGATTAATACCCTAAAGTGGAATTTCTGGATTACATGGTTCAGTTCAGTTCAGTCTCTCAGACATGTCCAACTCTTTGTGACCTCAAGGACTGCAGCACGCCAAGCCTCCCTGTCCATCACCAACTCCCGGAATCCACCCAAACCCATGTCCATTGAGTTGGTGATGTCATCCAACCATCTCATCCTCTGTCGTCCCCTTATCCTTCCTTCCACCTTCAATCGTTCCCAGAATCAGGGTCTTTTCCAATGAGTCAGTTCTTCCAATCAGGTGGCCAAAGTATTGGAGTTTCAGCTTCAGCATTAGCCCTTCCAGTGAACATTCAGGACTGATTTCCTTTAGGATGGNTCATCCTCTGTCGTCCCCTTATCCTTCCTTCCACCTTCAATCGTTCCCAGAATCAGGGTCTTTTCCAATGAGTCAGTTCTTCCAATCAGGTGGCCAAAGTATTGGAGTTTCAGCTTCAGCATTAGCCCTTCCAGTGAACATTCAGGACTGATTTCCTTTAGGATGGACTGGTTGAATCTACTTGCCGTCCAAGTGACTCTCAAGAGTCTTCAACACCAGAGCTCAGAAGCATCATTTCTTCAGCATTCGGCTTTCTTCTTAATCCAACTCTCACATCCATACATGACTACTGGAAAAACCATAGCATTGATTAGATGAACCTTTCTTGGCAAAATCTCTGCTTTTTAATATGCTATCTAGGTTGGTCATAACTTTCCTTCCAAAGAGCAAGTGGATTATATGGTAGTTCTGTTTTAAAGTTTTTGAGGAATCACCATTCTGTTTTCCATAGTGGCTACACAAATTTACATTTCCAACAACAATACATGAAGGTTCCCTTTTCTCCACATCCTCTCCAACACTTTTTTTATTTCTTATCTTTTTTGATAATAACCATTCTAACAGGTATGAGATGATATCTCATCATGGTTTTGATTTGCTTTTCCCCAGTGATTATGATGTTCAGCATCTTCTCACATGTCTGTCATCTGTATATCTTTGGAAAAATATTTATCCAGATATCCTGCCCATTTTTAAATTGAATTGTTTTTGCTATTGGGTTTTGAGTTCTTTATATTTTTTTCTATATATTTTTGTAAATGTTTTAAACCATTTGGGAGGTAGCTTTTTTCATTTTGATAGTGGCTTCCTTTGCTTTGCATAAAATTTTTATTTTTGAAATTTATTGATACATTTTTAAAAGATTGTGCAAATTTATGCTCTTATTAATTTTGTGTGAGAAAATGTCCACTTTCTCAATCCACATAGATTTTTAAAAGATTTTCTTATGAAAAATTTCAAATATACACACAATAGAAAAGAATGTAATGAGTCCCATGTACACAATATCCAGTTTCAGCAATTATCAATTTCATCTTTGTCTCCTCCCATTAAACTATTCTGAAGCAATTCCAAGCCTGACATTCTCTCATGTAAAATATATTTATTTATTATTATTATTTATTTTTTACTTTACAATATTGTATTGGTTTTGTCACACATTAACATTAATCCGCCATGGGTGTACACTNAGAAGGGGACGACAGAGGATGAGATGGCTGGATGGCATCACTGACTCAATGGACATGAGTCTGAGTGAACTCCGGGAGTTGGTGATGGACAGGGAGGCCTGGCGTGCTGCGATTCATGGGGTTGCAAAGAGTTGGACATGACTGAGCGACTGAATTGAACTGAACTGAAAGAAAATTTTCCATTTACAAAATAAAATTGCATTTAAAAAAGGATTTGGGGAACGTATTTATATATAAGTTAAAATAGCATAATTTACTTGTGGTATTGCTGAAATATGTATTAAGTAAATGATTGAATTCCCTGAAGTCTTTACATGAAACTAGCCAATGTCATTAACTGTTAGTTTTCCAGATTGAGAATTTAAGGATAACAAACTTCTTTAGCTTCAAATAATTCAGTGATAATTCCAAGAAAATTAATTAGAAAATAAACACAACAGTTCTTATTGCATATTCTGTCCTTCATATAGCATTTTGTTCTTTCCATTGTCCTAAAGATATAAAGTTAGTTTATACTATAAAGATAATTTCACTTGACAGATGAACGACCAGCCCTATGTGTAGTCAATTCATTTATCTTTAAGGATTGATTTAGATATTGACTTAGCTGATAAAATTGTATGAACATTGGCAATTAATATGGTTTAAAATAAAACACACGAGACATTATGTGGACCATTTCATCACATAATAACAATAAATACTCTGATTAATATTCATGGAGATTCCGTATAAAGAAACTTCTCACTGACACAGATCTGCCATTGCTTAATTAGCTTTTTGCAACATGCTTGGGCTGTCAAAGTTGGTTCTACAGATGTGAAATGTTGTTTGTTCTTCAGTTGCTAAGTTGTGTCTGACTCTTTGCAACCCCATGGACTATAGCACACCAGGGTTCCCTGTCCTTCACTATCTTGAAGTTTTCTCAAACTCATGTCCATTGAGTTGGTGATGCCATCCAACCATCTTATCCTCTGTCACCTCCTTTTAATCCTGCCCTCAATCTTTCCCAGCATCAGGGTCTTTCCCAGTGAGTCATCTCTTCATATCAAGTAGCCCAAGTATTGTAGCTTCAGCTTTAGCGTCAGTACTTCCAATGAATATTCAGGGTTGATTGCCTTTAGGATTGACTGGTTTGATCTCCTTGCAGTCCACAGGGACACTCAAGAGTCTTCTCCAGCACCACAATTTGAAAGCATCAATTCTTTGGTGCTCAGTCTTCTTTATGGTCCAACTCTCACATCCGTCCATGACTACTGGAAAAAATATAGCTTTGACTATGNCCAATGAATATTCAGGGTTGATTGCCTTTAGGATTGACTGGTTTGATCTCCTTGCAGTCCACAGGGACACTCAAGAGTCTTCTCCAGCACCACAATTTGAAAGCATCAATTCTTTGGTGCTCAGTCTTCTTTATGGTCCAACTCTCACATCCGTCCATGACTACTGGAAAAAATATAGCTTTGACTATGTGGACCTTTGTTGGCAAAGTAATGTCTCTGCTTTTTAATATGCTGTCTAGGTTTGCCATAGCTTTTCTTCCAAGGAACAAACATCTTTTAATTTCATAGCTGCAGTCACCATCCACAATGATTTTGGAGCCCAAGAAAATAAAGTCTGTCCCTGTTTCCATTTTTCCTCTCTCTATTTGTCATGAAGTGATGGGACCCGATGCCATGATCTTAGTTTTTTGAATGTTGACTTTTAAGCCTGCTTTTTCACTCTCCTCTTTCACCCTCATCAAGAGGCTCTTCAGTTCCTCTTCAATTTCTGCCATTATAGTGGTGTCATCTGTATATATGAGGCTGTTGATATTTCTCCTGGCAGTCTTGACTCCAGCTTGTGAGTCATACAGCCCAGTATTTTGCATCATGTACTCTGGATTCAGTTAAATAAGCAGGTGACAATATATAATTTTGGCATATTCCTTTCCCAATTTTGAACCAGTCTATTTTATATATACAGTTCTAACTGGTGCTTCTTGACCTGCATACAGGTTTCTCAGGAGATAGGTAAGATGCTCTGGTATTCCCATCTCTTTAAGAATTATCCACAGTTTATTTTGATCCATACAGTCAGAGGCTTTAGTGTAGTCAATGGTTCAGTAGTTTTGAAATACGATGATTCTATTTGCTATAGTTCTACTGGGGAAATATACAACATAAAAGGCTAAATATTTAACTCTGTTCTAATGGCTCCCTAGTTAAGCCAAGTATAAATACTGTCTATATAAATCTGTCCTAAGCTCTGTGTAATTTTTATTTCTGGAATTCTGGAAATAATGCCTAAACCCAAATCTGTGTCTATAATGAACTTCATTTACTAGGTTTACTGTTTAAATAGCTTTAAGAGAGATGATATCAGGTGGGAGGTGGGAGGGGGGTTCAGGATTGGGAACTCATGTACACCCATGGCGGATTCATGTCAATGTATGGCAAAACCAATACAGTATTGTAAAGCAAAATAAAGTAAAAATTAAAATTAAAAAAGAAGGTATTTGAAGATCCATGTAATAACTATAAATGTACCTAATTAGATCATAATATAATTAAATTTAATTATATTTATAATGTCTATAATTTTAACTTCCTAATATTCCCCCAAGTATAAAATTTTCTAAGCATGTCATATTACACATCTGCATAAAACAAAATTAGGAATCTTATGCTTTTGTATATAATTGTTCTCATTTTGGAGACAAATGTAGTAGTAGCATTTTTTCTTAATGACATTCTTTATTTTCTTCAACCAGAATTTCTTTAAGAACTACCAGGAACATAGAAGAGGTTTTGCATTAGGTACTCTGCTTACCCTCAAGCAATTCAAGGAATTCATAATGTAATAATGGACTTCAGTAATTTTCTTAAAAATGAGAGTAACAATATATATATGAAACAATAATAATATGACGCTTTTGAATTAAAGATGCTTCCAGCTTTTTAGGTGTCTTTTTAGGTGGCTGCTCCAGGTTTATCTGATCCTGGACTCTTTTTTTTCAATGGGATTTTGGGTTAAATGGCCTATCTGTCCAGCAACTATTTTCAGGGCCCCAAATAGATTTTCTGCCTTGAGAATTGATTCTCCTTTCACATATCTTTCCCTTAAAAGCACCATCCACGACTTTTTCTGTCATCAGTTTAGATAATTTATAAAGGCAAGTTTAATACATATTCTGTTTATTATATTATAAAAAATTAATTGGTCAGTTTTGCTACAATCCAGGTTCATAAGTAATATTATATAGCACACTTGCACCAGAAATTGAAACAGTGAAATGTGTTTAAATAGATATATTTCATCTTCAAGGAATTGAGGCTTTCTCCATACACGTCTCTCTGATACCCAAAGGTCATGTATATTGTCTAAAGTGTTAAAATAGTAGTCTTTCAATCATGTCCAACTCTTCGCCACCCCATGGACTGTGGCCCACAAGGCTCCTCTGTCCATGGGATTCTCCAGGAAGAATACTGGAGTGGGTAGCCACTTGGACATTGTCCAAGGTCACAGCTAAAAAAATGGCAGCATCAGGAATAAAATTAAATCAGTCTGACTCCAGAGTACTTGCTTTCCAAATTCCTAGCATAGTAAGTACTCAGTACATGTTAGCTCCTTTCTAAATTACTGCTGTTGTTTGGTCGCTAAGCCATGTTTGACTCTTGCAACTGCATGGACTGTAGCCCACCAGTCTCCTGTATCCATTGTATTTCCCAGACAGGAATGCTGGAGTGGGTTGCCATTTACTTCCCCAGGGGGTCTTCCCAACTCAGAGATAGAGGCCAAGACGTGTGGGAAGTCCTTTTGTAGTATACGTGAACTAAATATTTGGGAATAAAAGAAATATTTACTCAGAAAAAAAAAATAAAGATGCTATATATTGCTTTTAAATAGTATGCTGTTCAAGCAGTTGTGTCTAACATATACAGACATGCTATCTGATCTCACTTTAAATTCATGCCAGTTAACCTCTATTATATACCACGGTTGTCTTGTGAACAACATTTATACCACCAAAGATACTCATTATAGTGTTTATAAAGAAAGATTGAGAAAGCCCAGAATTTCACATCAAAAATAATTACAACTTAACACATCTGTGAGAATGTTTGTTTGCATGAACCAATCAATCTAACAATTTTGACACGATCATAGCGACCTTTATTTCACTTATATAGTTGAACACAGTTAGATGCACTGATAATTCGCTGTCTAATAATAGTTTGATTTATGTTGAAGGTAAGTCTATACTTGACTTTTCATATGCTTTAGCTAAACGCTGATTTTAAGATGCTAAATTTCTTCTCAATATTTTGCTTACTTTCTAGTTGATCTACTGACCTCATAATGTCTGAAATCAGATTCAGCAATCTCACTTGGGATCAAGTTATAACACTGGATAAAGTGTTAGATGAAGTAATTCCAGTTCATGGAAGGGGAAATTTCCCCACATTGGCAGTAAAACCAAAAGATATTATTCATATTGTGAAAGATCAACTCATAGAGCAAGGAATTATTGTTAAAGATACTCGATTGAATGGTTCCACAGCAAGTTACATACTTGCAAGCCACAATGGAATCAGCTATAAGGATCTGGATGTCATTTTTGGTGTTGAACTACCAAGTGATCAAGAATTTCAGGTTGTTAAGGATGTAGTTCTAGGTTGTCTATTCGACTTTTTACCACAAGGTGTAAAAAAGGATAAGATCACCCTGAATACTATGAAAGAGGCTTATGTGCAGAAGATGGTTAAAGTTTGCAATAAGCATGATCGTTGGAGTCTCATCTCTCTGTCAAATAACACTGGGAAGAATGTCGAGCTAAAATTTGTTAATTCACTCAGACGACAATTTGAATTTAGTGTAGATTCCTTTCAGATTGTCTTGGATCCCATGTTAGATTTCTATAGTGACAAAAATGGTAACCTAACCAATGAATGCTATCCTGTTGTGGTAGCTGAAAGCATGTATGGAGATTTCCAAGAAGCAATGACACATTTACAGTATAAGCTTATATCTACCAGAAAACCTGAAGAAATTAGAGGTGGTGGCCTTCTGAAATACAGCAACTTGCTGGTTCGTGACTTTAAACCAGCTTGTGAAGCAGAAATCAAGACCCTGGAACGTTATATGTGTTCTAGATTCTTCATTGATTTTCCTGATATAGCAGAACAGCAAAAGAAGATTGAATCATACCTCCGCAACCATTTCATAGGTGAAGAAAAGAGCAAATATGACTACCTCATGACCTTGCACGGAGTTGTGAATGAGAGCACGGTTTGCCTCATGGGACATGAAAGAAGGCAGACCCTCAATATGATTGCCCTTATGGCTTTAAAAGTACTTGGAGAACAGAATATCTTACCTAATACAGACAACGTAACTTGCTTTTATCAGCCTGCTCCGTACTTTGTTGCTGAAGGAGGGTACCCTACTTATTATGTAACATCTGGACCACCACCTATATTCTTTCAGCCATACCACCCACTGCACTTTCATGTGCCAAATGGTATGATTTAAACACACACACACTAGAAACTTTGCTTTAATTAAACACCTTCTAAAAGCAAGTTTCCAAATTTATGCAGTTACCAACTATTTTATCATTTATAGCTTAAACCATCATAATAAATATAATATCGTCTATGAACTGACCTTTTTAAATGATCTTCAAATGTTATTGATTAGCTATAACAACTTTAAAATATTGTGGACCACTTAAAATGATTTTCAAATCTGACTGACTACTTATGACTCAAATTTGCTATGATAAATACATTAGAGATGACTGGATATTTGATTAAAATATAAAAGAACAGACTCATGTTTTAAAATTCAGAGGTACAGAAAAGACCAGTGATAACAATTCTGCATTCAGTCAGTTCCTATGCTACCTTTACTTCATTTATTTTTTTAGTGAACATTTCAATGAATGTTCAATGCCTAATAAAAATGCATAATTTCAAAGACAACAGATTCAGAAGACATTAAAATCCTAGACTTTGCAAGCATATGTTTTGTTCCCTAATTGAATTGATTTAGGTACAAACTCTTATAGTTTTAAGGAACACTGAAAAAAATGATTCTGGAAAACACTGGACATTAGTAATTTATCAACTATCAAGTTGATTTGTGGATTTGAAGAATAATACACTCAGCTGGGTAGCCAATACTCTGACCATTTATACAGATTTCTTCATTTTTTTCCCCCAAAGAGTTGAAAAGAATGAAAATGACCAACTCTGAATGTGAAGTTTTCTATTATCTTCTGGTAAAGAAAAAAAAAAAAGACTAAAGTCAAAAAGCAAAAAGCTGACAGAGGATTTTATCCATGGCATTTGCCATTTTTATGACCTATATGACAAACGGCTTAATATGTGGAGATTTTAGTGTTAATAAGTAAGTGAATATATTTTCATTATTACTCACTGAAGCTTTTTTCCATCTTGCCCTTGCCAAAAATGTTTCTAACATGACACTCAAGTGCCTCCTCATGTGACATTTTGCATAGTGCTGGAATTTATTCAACAATTATCACATATTCTGTTAGCAATATGCCAATGGGAATAAACCAATATTTTCTTCCTATAATAAAGAAAAGGATCCATGACCAATATTACCTGGGATGACAGGAGGAGCTATCCTAAATGAATATAAATAAGGCCCTCAGATAACTTCACTATTTTTACTTGCTTCTGAATTTTTATTAGCTTCCATCTGAGTTTTCATTGGCCATTACAAGTTTTTCCATCACAGCATGATCCAACAGGCATACTCTGAGAATTTGTCACTTAAGAGACTGTGTTTCATCCATCTTCTCTGTATTACGTTATTGGACTCAAGAAGTACACCAAAGACGGCATTTTCAAATAACTAATATTTATGAGATTTTTTTTACCACAGTACCTTTGGCCATTAGTATATTTTTAAAGAGTTATATTATTCATATATATTAATATGAATATATATAAATACTATATATATATCTCACAAGCATGAAGCTTTAAAACATTGTATGTATTCAATTCCTTGCTTGGGACAAATAAAGAATTTACAAATGCTATATTAAAAAAAATTCAGTCGTCTATTGGTGGCATAATGTATTGGCTAAAAATAACTGATCTTTTTGTCTTAATATATGCTTTAGTTTTCAGTTAATGAGAGTGCTTGTGGGTAAAACTGACGGATTATATGCTATTTTTACAGTACCCCCCCAAAAAATTACAAGATGTATAGGAAAAGTATTTAAGAATAAAAGAACTGTGATAGTGATGAGTCACGGGTTCAGTATATTCCAGAGTAACATTTTATGATGAATAATAGAATTCTGAAGCTATTTGGAAGAATATCATCACCCATGTGCTTCCTTAACTTCCTTTTGTCCTACTGAGTTTAAACTCCTTCCCTAAAAAGTGAATTCCTTGTGATATTCTCCTAAAGCTTTAAATACTGCTGGAAGAACGACCTGAGAGCTGCATGTTTCCTCCTAATGTGTCAAGCGTGTGTTTCCATTATAGCAGAAAAGCTTCAGAATTGGCATTTTTAAAGCTCAAATTTTTTCTTGAGAAGGAGCCTATATTTCTTGAAGGAAATGGTATCACTAAAGAGAAAGCTACAGTTTTATCTCTCATGGTTTTCTTTATAGATACCATCATCAAGCTTGCTGTGTTCTTAGCTCCTAACTGAGCAGAAAAATATATATTTTCATTAGCATATCAGCATCTCTCCAAGATTAGGCTAGTCGCCTTGAAANAAGGAGCCTATATTTCTTGAAGGAAATGGTATCACTAAAGAGAAAGCTACAGTTTTATCTCTCATGGTTTTCTTTATAGATACCATCATCAAGCTTGCTGTGTTCTTAGCTCCTAACTGAGCAGAAAAATATATATTTTCATTAGCATATCAGCATCTCTCCAAGATTAGGCTAGTCGCCTTGAAAAGCAGTTTTATCTCATTCTGTTTATTAGGATAATAAATGCAAAACTTTTTATAAAGAAATTAATGCCAGCCTCATGGCCTAAAGGAATTAATAGAAGTTACTTAAATATAACTCTATAGCATGTCATCCCACTGCAAGAGAGAAATGGTGTTGTCTTTTCCTATTTAATTTTACACAAATTCAAGGCTGAGTCTTGGTTCAGAAGTTTGTTTGTTTTTTTTTTTTTCCCCTCCAGAATGCTAACCAGAACCAAAAAAAAGAAAACTTTCTGATATACTTCTAGTATCCATATCAGTGGGACACATTTGGTGTCAGTTATTAGTAAATATTTTTGAAACTTATTGCATTTCACAAATATTTGCATGAAGCTCTACTAGTATTTGTAACTTTTTAAATTCAGTGATATTCTAATGGTGACTGATGTCCAGTTTAGTCCAAGAAAACTTAAAAGAAATATTAATTATTGTTTTAAATGAGAGCCCAGCAAAATAAAAGAATATCAGAGCTATAAAAGTTGTGAATTTCTTTAAGAAATTGGGAAAATTCCTGGACCCAAATCCAATTTTTTAATATTATCTCAGAAAGGCTCTGTTAAAATTCATCCAAACTAAAGATATTTTAACATTTGTCTTTAGCCACATTTTAGTTTTAGCCATTGATAAAGATATCAATATGCAAAATGCCTGAGATTAAAATTCCTTTCATTCCGTGGATCTGTTATCTGAAAATATTCATCCAAGTTATGATATATAATGAGAAGACTTTTGAAGTTTAAAATTTGTAATGCTTTTCAAAAGTATATCAATATATGCATATAGCAGTTCCATTTATTGAGGATTTTTTTTAAATAATTAACTGTAAATTAACAATAAAATAGGATTGGAAGATATTTGGGACTACAATTTGGTAAATATTCTTATGAAGTCTATTGCGGCAAGGCATAAAACCCAACACATTAACCTGCTTGGCAATTCATTTTCTTTACCATTATAGAAGAAATACATTAATGTTTTATTTTGGGTTCTGGGTTCTGCTGTCATTTTAGGAGTTATATTTTATATGTTATAATGATAAA
This sequence comes from Neotragus moschatus, assembly GCA_006410615.1. NCBI lineage: Eukaryota > Metazoa > Chordata > Mammalia > Artiodactyla > Bovidae > Neotragus > Neotragus moschatus. Next base: position 331,045 of record SJYA01003240.1, on the reverse strand, counting down.
ATTTAAGTAATAAATATTGGAAATTGTACTGCTAATCCACTGCTTCATTTATTAACATATTTTCAGCATGGGTAGTTTGTTGTAATGTCAGCTAAGTACTTAAGGGAATAGTTTTCCTTGAATTTTTTCAGTTTGAGCAGAAATATAAAATTTTGAATATATGCTATCTGGAAACCAATTTAACAATGTATCAGGTGATCTTTAAGCTCTATACATTGTACTTTTTGTTTTGTTTTGCTTTAATATGGAGAAATGTAAGGTTATTTTTCACACCATTGTTGTGTCTGCATCGATTATATTAATGTTTGAAACAGCAACAGAAACCCCTATTTATTTAGATAAAGCCCTTAAAAGAGTAACTGAAAATTTATATATGATTTTGTTGCCCATGTTCTTTTTATGACCCTTCAAAAAAAATAAAACAAACTTTCTATTCTAGAAAATGAATACCATATTGATATACCTCTCAGTGCTTTATGGCCAAGATGTTAACCCCTGTAAATGCGTAAGTGACTTTTCCAAGAGAAAAATGTCTTGAGAGGGCCCTCTTGACAAAATTATCTCTTATGACTCCAAATCAAAAGTGATGGATTTATTAACCCTGTTAAATAAAATTCAAATACTTTCATGATGATTTATGAAAATTTACATTTTATACATTCTAGACTGGCAATAGAATTTGACCCATTCTTTAAAATTCTAATAAGTAGTCCATTTTCCTTATAAAGTATGACAAGTCACACTGGCCCTTCGGCTCAACAAGAGAACCTAAAATTGAATCTTGTTTTAGCATTGGTGCAGCTTTGGAGATATCAGTGGGGTAGATTAGTCACCATGAGAATGACAGTAGAGAGTGGTATGTGGTTCAAGCACATGCATGCTAAGTTGCTTCAGTCATGACTGACTTTTTGTGACCCTATAGCCTGAAGCCTGCCTGGCTCCTCTCTCCATGGGATTCTCTAGGCAAGAATACTGGAGTAGATTGCCATGCTCTCCTCCAGATATGACAGTTCACACTACTATCTTATTCAGCAATTTCATTTTATCATAGGACAATATTTTTTAAAAGCACATCTCTATATAGAATGGGACTTCAATCCCCAATTAAAAAATAATAAAGATATTATAACATCTTCAGCTATAAAAAAAGAATTCTATACATACGTAGTGTGTGTGTGTGTGTGTGTGTGTGTGTGTGTGTGTGTGTGTGATCACTCAGTTGTGTCCGACTCTTTGTGACCCCTGAGGACTGTAGCCCGTGAAGCTCCTCTGTCCACAGGATTTTTCAGGCAAGAATACTGGAGTGGATTGCCATTCCCTTTTCCAGGGGATCTTCTCAACCCAGGAATTGAACCTGTGTCTCCTGCATTGCAGGCAGATTCTTTATCGGCTTAACCACCAGAGGTAGTCACTTCTAAAATGATTCTTTAAAATAAAAACTGATATTAGATAGCCATTGACATTTAAAATTTGTTTAAAAAAATGTTACCAGTGTTCACCTTCCTCCAATAAAATTTGGTAGTCAACTCAAACGTATTATGGATATTTGAATAAAGAAGATTGAAAATAATGATTTTTACACCTTACATGTGCCCTCCTCAAACAAAATAATTTCTACAAAAATTATTTTCTTTATGGTTTCCACAGTTTTCTAGGGTAGCTTTGGGGAACTTATTAATTCCATGCCTTCAAAAAGCAATGATTGCTCAGGCAGTGAAAACCAAATAATGTCTCATTGCAGCTCCTCCAGATTTATTATCAAGTAAAATGCTTCCGGTCAGTGTCAGCAGGTAAAAGTATAAATTAACAGTTTTTAAGGTGAAAAATTTGCTTCTTTTAAAAGCACCTAAATACATTTAAAAATAAAAGACATCATCTTCTTCTAGGCAAATGATATATATATACTGAAATAGAAAACATGCCAAGGAGGTTATCTGCTTTAGAAATGTATAAAACTATATTTAATATCTTGTAATAGGCATGTGAAATTCAGTAACTGTTTAGTCAAGAAGAGTATCTTTCTCTGTGTAAGGGAGATGCAAATAGTAATACTGACAATTTTTTAAAAGGGGGGCACATTTCCTGATGAGCAAATTTTTAATTCCTGAAGTTTTTCTTCTGCCTTTTCCTCATTTACTAAAATGACATCCTTCTGTACTCATAGTGATAAGATGTAAAAAGAAAATTAAGTCTAAGGGGAATTTATTACTGTTTATATTACCAAAAGATAAAATAACACAATTTCAAGTTTAGTTCTGTTGACTCATATAGGATTGTGATGATAGATGGTCACATTCTCGAGAATAAGATTTTCATAAGTGCCTTATGGGGAATCCAATTTTAAGATTTCTTGTTTTTCAAGATGTCTCTTAACTGGAATATATTAATGACAATTTGACTCGAAGGCCATGATTCTAGAGATGAACATTGACTTTTCAGTTCTTTAAGAACCCAGGATTTCCAAGCAACTGTGTGTGGAGAAATCACTTACATGTCTTACTATATCATTCAGAGATGAGATTGGAATAAATTATAAACTTTTTTAGTAAGAAGTAGTCAATATTATTTTTTAAATTGTTATGTGCTCCTGTATAATTACTGGAAATTTTTTTAAAGTTAGATAAGTTGCATTGTAATTAATACATGTGTTATTGCCTAGAGAATACCAGGGACAGTGGAGCCTGGTGGACTGCCGTCTATGGGGTCGCACAGAGTTGGACTGAAGTGACTTAGCAGCAGTAGCAGCAGCAAGTTGCATTGTAATTAGTACATGTAAAAATTTTGTCAAACCGATCAAACTTTTAAAAAATCTACACATCAATTTAGATTTAATGCATACAATTATATTTTAAAGTATACAAATTTTTTAAAACCTATAGAATTAATGCTATGTTGAAACTTTGTTAATTATAATGCAGTATCATGTTTATTGAAAAAAATTAGTATATGTCATGTATTTCACTCAGAAATCTTAACCATTCACCAGTCCAGGCTCAATGCATGATACCAGAAGCTTAGGGCTGGTGCACTTAGATGACCCAGAGGAATGATACAGGGAGGGAGGAGGGAGGGGAGTTCAGGCTGCTAAGTCATTTCAGTCGTGTCCAACTCTCTGCTAAGTCACTTCAGTCGTGTCCAATTCTGTGCGACCCCATAGACTGCAGCCCACCAGGCTCCCCCATCCCTGGGATTCTCCAGGCAAGAACACTGGCGTGGGTTGCCATTTCCTTCTCCAATGCATTAAAGTGAAAAGTGAAAATGAAGTCACTCAGTGGTGTCCGACCCTCAGCGACCCCATGGACTGCAGCCTTCCAGCCTCCTCCATCCATGGGATTTTCCAGGCGAGAGTACTAAAGTGGGGTGCCATTGCCCTGTCTGAACGATATGCTAAAACATAGCAAATTCTTACTTACCCTTTAAATAAATGTATTTTGCCATTTCAAAAGAAATCCCATGTATCTACTTTATTATAAAAATCTACTTTTATCCATACAGTGCTACTAGATTTAATTGAAAAGTAGAGTTCCCTTTGACAGTTTGTGGCTAATTGTTTCATCTCACATGGTTCCTATTTAGACTAAAATTGTTATTAGTAACTTTCTTCTAGTTTGAAGGGCATGAGCAAATAGAAAACTTTCTATAACATTCTTCTGGGTATTAAATGAGTGTGTCAACCTACAAAACAAAAAATTAAGTAAACACACAGATAATTCAGATAAGAAACATGTCATTAGGTAATGAACAGGGAAGAATGAACCTAAATTATTTTTGATCCAAGTTATTAATAACTGTGTTTGTCTCATATAGACCAGACCAAAAGTAACTATTGGATATGAACAAAATCCATAAATATATTACTAGGTGTAAAACAATTCATGCAACAAAGAACACATTAAAATCAGAAGAAGAGGGGTGGTCCTAAGATGACAGAGGAAAGGGCAGGGAGACCACTTTCTCCACCACAAATTCATCAAAAGAACATTTAAACGCTGAGTAAATTCCACAAAACAACTTCTGAATGGCAGCAGAGGACATCAGGAACCCAGAAAAGCAGCCCAGTGTCTTTGAAAGGAGGTAGGAAAAAAATATAAAAAAGAAACAAAAAAAGAGGCAGAGGTAGGGATGGAGCTCCATCCCAGGAAGGGAGTCTTAAAAAGAGAGGTTTCCAAACACCAGGAAGCACTCTCACTGCTGAGTCTGTGGCGAGCCTTGGAACCACAGAGGGCAATATAACTGAGAGGAAAAATTAAACTCCACAGATTATGTGCCCAAGGGTAACTCCCGCAGCAGAGAAGCAGCACAAACGCTTGCACCTACCTCTAGCAAGCAGAGGCTGGGCAGGGAGGCGCAGGCTGCATTGCTCAGAGTAAAGAACAGGCCTGAATGCCCTGAGGGCAATCTGAGGGAACTAACTTGGGCTAGCAAACCAGAGTGTGGGATAGCTACCACGAGAAAAGCCCTAACCTAAGACATTGCCAGGCCCACTCACAGAACAAAGGACTGAACAGAGCTAGCCTGCTGCAGACCATCCCCCTCCAGTGACAGGCAGCCAGAGCCAGAAGGGGGCAATCATAACCCCAGAGAGACATTATATACCAAACTGCAAGCAGGCTTCTTTGCTAAGTCTTCTTGGGGTTCTGGACGGTCAACATCTGCCTGAGAAGGTGCGCCGGTTGTACACCCAGAAAACCAAGCAGCAGGGATGGGAGAGGTGATAAGTCACAGTGACTGTGCTCACCAAACACCTCATCGCCTGAGCTGCTCGGACCTGGGAAGGGCACAAAATGCAGGCCCAACCAAGTCTGTGCCTTTGAGGACAACCTGAGTGCCTGAACCTGAGCAGCTTAGACCTGGGAGGTGCATGCAGCCCAGGCCCAGCCTCGGACGGTTTCCGGTGCAGCAACCTAGAGCCTGAGCAGTGTGGGCATGGAGGGCACACGTGCTGTGAGCAGGGACAGGCCCAGTGTGTCTCAGACACTGCAAACACACGCCAATGTTATTTGTTTGCAGGGTCCCTCCCTCTCCACAGTGTGATTGAACAAGTCAGCCTAAAAATGTGTCCACCACCACCCTGCTGTGTCAGGGTGGAAATCAGACACTGAAGAGACCAGCAAACAGAAGAAGCTAAAATAGAAGGATCCTCCTTGGAAGTGACAGGTGCAATAGATTAAAACCCTATAGTCAGTACCAACCACATAGGAAGGGGCCTATAGATCTTGAGAAATATAAGCCAGAACAAGGAACTATCTGAAAATGAACTGACCCCACACTGCCCACAATACCAGAGAAAGTTCTAGATATATTTTTACTATCATTCTTTCTTTAATCTCTTTTAATTTTTCAGTCCTCGA
>SJYA01003240.1:304748-320244 GCA_006410615.1 Neotragus moschatus | reverse complement strand
AGACTTCAATATAAAGACCTTTATAAGAGAAAAAGAAGGACACTAAATAATGATGATGGTATCAATCCCAGAAGAAGACATAATAACTATGAATATATACACACAATATAGGAATACCTCAGTTCATAAAGCAACTGCTAATAACTACTAAAAGGAAAATTGATTTTAACAAAATAAGAGTGGAGAACTTTAATACCCTACTCACACCAATGGACAGATCATCCAGACAGAAAGTTAACAAGCTTTAAATGATACATTGGACCTGTTGGACCTAGTTGATATCTACAGGGTATTTCATCCAATAAGAGTAAATGTCACTTTTTCTCAAGTGCACATGCAACATTCTCCAGAATAGATCATATCCTGGGCCATAAATCAAGCCTTGGTGATTTTTTAATAGAAATCAATTTGAGCATCTTTTCTGATCACAGTGTTTTAAGATTAGATATCAATTACAGAGTGAAAAATCTATTAAAAGAAGGACAAACACATGGAGGCTAAACAACACACTTATGAATAACCAACAGATGATTGAAGAAATCAAAAAGTAAATCAAAATATGCCTAGAAACAAATGACAATGGAACACTACATCTAAAAACCTATGGGATGTAGTAAAAGCAGTGCTAAGATGAAATTTCATAGCAATTCAAGCCTATATCAAGAAAGAAGAAAAAAAATCAAGTAAACAACCTAACCTTACACATAAAGCAATTAGAAGAGCAAAAATAGAAAACCCCCAAAGTCAGTAGAAGGAAAGAAATCATAAAGATCAGAGCAGAAATAAATGAAAAAAGAAATGAAGGAGACTATAGCAAAGATCAGTAAAACTAAAAGCTGGTTCTTTAAGAAGATAAAATTAACCAACCATTAGCCAGACTCATCAAGAAAATAGGGAGACAAATCAAATCAACAAAATTAGAAATGAAAATGGAGAGATCATAACAGACAACACAGAAATACAAAAGACCATAAAAGACTATTATCGGCAACTATATGCCAATAAAATGGACAACTTGGAAGAAATGGACAAATTCTTAGAAAAGTACAACTTTCCAAAACTGAACCAGGAAGAATTAGAAAATCTTAACAGATCCATCACAAGCACGGANCACAACTGACAACAAAGAAATACAAAGGATCATACGAGACTACTATGAGCAACTATGTACTAACAAAATGGACAGCTTGGAAGAAATGGACAAATTCTTAGAAAAGTGTGACCTTCCACTACTGAATCAGGAAGAAATAGAAAATATGACCAGATCAATCCCAACCGTGGAAGTTGAAACTGTAATCAAAAATATTTCAACAAACAAAAGACCAGGACCAGATGGTTTCACAAGTGAATTATACCAAAGTTTAGAGAAGAGCTAACACCTATCCTTCTCAAACCCTTCCAGAAAATTGCAGAGGAAGGAAAACTCCGAAACTCGGTCTGTGATATCAAAACCAGACAAAGACACCACAAAAGAACAAAGCCACAGGCCAGTATCACTAACAGACACAGATGCAAAAATCCTCAACAAGACTCTAGCTAACAGAATCCAACAGAACATTAAAAGGATCATATGTCATGGTCAAGCAGACTTTACCCCAGGGACGCAGGGGTTCGTCAATACNGAAACTCGTTCTATGAGGCAACCATCACCCTCATGCGAAAACCAAAGATGTTACAAAAATGAATAAAAAATACAGGCCAATATCACTGATGAATGCAGATGCAAAAATCCTCAACAAAATTATAGAAAGAAACCCAAAAACACATTGAAAAGATCATACATCATCATCAAATAGGTTTTATCTCAGGGATGCAAGGATTCTTCAATATATGCAAAACAATGTGATACACCATATTAACAAACTGAAAAATAAAAACTTATGATCATCTAAATATATGAACAGAAAGCCTTCACCAAAATTCAGCACCCATTTATGATTTAAAAAAAAAACTCTCCAGAAAATAGGCATAGAAGGAACATACTTCAACATAATAAAGGCCATATATGACAAGCCCACAGTAAAAAATGATCCTCAATCATGAAAACCTGAAATCATTTCCTCTAAAACCAGGAATAAGACAAGGGTACCCACTCTCACCACTATTACTCAACATCAGTTTGGAAGTTCTAGCCTCAACAATCAAAGCACCCTAATATGGAAGAAAAAGGCCAACAGCAATAAAAGGGGAATTTGACAGCAGCATATTAATAGCATGGGACTTTAGCATCTCACTTCTATCAATAGACATATCATCCAGACTGATGTCTTCACAGGCAAATTCTATAAAACATTTAAAAAGGGGTTAACACATATACTTCAGAAACTATTCCAAAACTTTGCAGAGAAGAAGTACTCTTAAACTCATTCAATCAACCTTATACCAAAACCAGACAAAGATACCACAAAGAAACAAAATTAGAATGCAATGTCACCGATGAATATAGACACAAAAACCCTAAACAAAACACTAGCAAACTGAATCCAACAATATGTTAAAGGAGCTACACACCAGGATCAAGTAGGATTTATCCTAGGGATGCAAGATTTTTTAATATATGTAAACCAATCAATATGATACAATATAACAAATTAAAGAATTCAAAAGTATCTGATCATCTCAAAAGATGCGTAAAAACCTTTTGGAAAAATCCAAAATCCATTTATGAAAAAAACACTCTTCAGAAAGTGGGCAAAGAAGGAACCTACTTCAATAAGATAAAGGCCATATACAGCAAACCTACAGATAACACCATACTCAGTGGTAGAAAGCTGAAAGCCTTTCCACTAAGATCAAGAACAAGACAAGGATATCCACACTCTCCTCTGTTCAACATAGTTTTGAAAGTCCTGCTACTGCTGCTACTGCTAAGTCATTTCAGTCACATCCAACTCTGTGCGACCCCATAGACAGCAGCCCACCAGGCTCCCCTATCCCTGGGATTCTCCAGCCAAGAACACTGGAGTGGTTTGCCATTTCCTTCTCCAATGCATGAAAGTGAAAACTGAAAGTGAAGTCGCTCAGTCGTGTCCGACTCTTAGCGACCCCATGGACTGCAGCCTACCAGGTTCCTCTGTCCATGGAATTTTCCAGGCAAGACTACTGGAGTGGGGTGCCATTGCTTTCTCTGTTGAAAGTCCTAGCAACAGCAATCAGAGAAGAAGAAAATAAAAAAGAGTCCAAATTGGGAAATAGTTAAAATTGTCACTGTTTGTAGATGTTATGATCTAATACATAGAAAATGCTAAAGATATTATCAGAAAACTACTATAATAGAGCTCATCAATTAATTTGGTAAAGTTGCAGGATAGAAAATAAATACTCAGAAATCGGTTGCATTTATATATACTAAATACAAAACATCAGCAAAAGAAATTCAAGAAACAATTCCATTTATCATCACATAAAAATAATAAAATATCTAGGAATAAACCTACCAAAGGAGACAAAAGAAAATACTCTGAAAATTATGAAACAATAATAAAAGAAATCAAAGACAGCACAAACAGGTGGAAATATAAACCATGCTCTTGGACTGGAAGAATACATTTTGTTAAAATACCTATACTACAGATGGAAATCTACAGATTCATGCAGTCTTTACCAAACTAGGATTGGAATTTTCTACAAAACTAGGACAAAATATCTTATAAATTGTAGGGTGACACAATAGATCCAAATAGCCAAAACAATACTGAGAACGAAAAATAGATCTGGAGGAATCGGGCTTCATGACTTCAGATTATACTACAGAACTACAATGATCAAAAAAGTATGGCACTGGCAGAAAAACAGAAATATAGATCAAAGGAAGAAGGTCAGCAACTGAACAACAGCCTTCTTTATGGTCCAACTCTCACAGCTGTACATGACTACTAGAAAAACCATAGTTTTGAGTCTATGGGCTTTGTGGGCAAATTAATAGCTCTGCTTTTTAATAGGCTGTCTAGGTTTGTTGGGCTTCCCTGTTAACTCAGTGGGTAAAGAATCTACTTGCAATGCAGGAGACCCTGGCTTGATTCCTATGTTGGGAATTTCCCCTGGAGGAGAGATAAGTTACCCATTCCAGTATTCATGGGCTTCCCTAGTGATTCAGGTGGTAAAGAAACCACCTGCAATGTGGGAGACGGGTTCACTTCCTGTGTTGGAAAGATCCCCTGGAGGAGGGAATGGCAACACACTCTCGTATTCTTGCCTGGAGAATCCCCACGGACAGAGGATCCTGGAAGGTTACAGTCCATGGGGTCACAGAGAGTCAGACATGACTGAGTGACTAAGCACAGTATAGCACAACTAGGTTTGTCATAGCTTTTCTTCAAAGGAGCAAGTGTCTTTTAATTTCATGCCTGCAGTCAGAGTCTGCAGTGATTTTGGAGCCCAAGAAAATAAAGTCTGTCACTGTTTCCATTATTTACCCATATATTTGCCATGAAGTGATGGGGCTGGATGTCATGATCTTAGTTTTTTGATTGTTGAATTTTAAGCCAGCTTTATCACTCTCATTTTTCAACTTCATCAAGAGGCTTCATCCTTGCTTTCTGCCATTAGGGTGTTGTTATCTGCTTATCTGAGGTGATTGCTATTTCTCCTAGCAATCTTGACTCCAGCTTGTGCTTCATTCAACCTGGCATTTTGCATGATGCACTCTGCATATGAGTTAAATAAACAGGGTGACGATATACAGCCTTGACATGCTCCTTTCCCAATTTGGAACCATTCTGTTGTTCCATGTCTGGTTCTGTTTTTTCTTGACCTGCATACAGTTTTCTCAGGAGGTTATAAGTAAGATGGTCTGTATTCCCGTCTCTTGAAGAATTTTCCACAGTTTATTGTGATTCACACAGTCAAAAGGATTTAGCATAACCCATGAAGCTGAAGTAGATGATTTTCTGGAATTCCCTTGCTTTTTCTTTGATCCAGTGAATGTTGGCAATTTGATCTCTGGTTCTTCTTTATCTAAATCCAACTTGTACACCTGGAAGGTCTCTTTTAATGTACTGTTGAAGCTTAGCTTACCTTATCAGCATGTGAAATGAGCACAGTTGTGCAGTAGTTTGAACATTCTTCTTCTTTTTTTCTTTCTTTCTTTTTTTTTTTAAGTTGTTTTTAGTTTTGGCTGTGCTGTGGCTTAGTTGCTGAGTGGGCTTTCTCTAGCTGTGGTGAGTACTTACCACTATGCATTGCTGTGTGTGGACTTCTCATTGTGCTGGCTTCTCTTGTTGCAGAGAACAGGCTCAGTAGTTGTGGCACAGGGGTTTAGTTTGAGAGAGTTAATTGTCAGGCAAGTCTCGATAGGGAGGTTAGGATCCCTAAGGAGGAGTAGAAAGCAAAGGGAAAAAGGCAAAAGGCAAGTGGCAAACTTTTTTTCCCCTAGATTCCTTTGCTCTGCAGAGTTTTGTTTTAAATCCTGTGTTGTTACAGCTGAAACAAACTTTTTCAAACCCTGAGCTGGTAATTGCTCAGCAAGAGTGTATCTTGCTCATGGAAATGTTTTTCTTAAGCTCTGTTAATGAAACAATATATCTTGCTTGGGAAGCTGTTTTGTTTTGTTAAAAAACCTATGTCAGTTGTTTTATGAATACAATATATCTTCCCCAGAGACACCTCGTCCAGAGATGGCTCCCCTGGTGCTGACGTTATCTCAGGATGTTGTGGGAGAGGAGCCTGGTAAAGTTTTCACAGCCTTGAGGTGTTCTTTTGTCTATTCTCAGTAGTTAGCAGAACACACTGTTCATCACTCAGTCATAAAGAAATCTCAGACAACTAAAACTAAGGGTAAAATATAGGATGAGGAGGAGGATGAGAAACAAGAAGATAAGAAAAAGCAGGTTTCTCCTATCTATCTCTGGGACCATGTGCAAAGGTCAGCCAGAGAGGCTGAAAAGCAGCCACACAAGCTGTTGCCTCTTCAGGAGGCACCTACTTGGAAAAATAACGAAAGCTATGAGAGTTAATAAGCCTTTTTCTTATCAAAAAGTCTGAAAATTTAAGGAGGATCTGAAGGCAATGGCACCTCACTCCAGTACTCTTGCCTGGAAAATCCCATAGATGGAGGAGCCTGGTGGACTACAGTCCGTGGGATCACTAGGAGTTGGACACGACTGAGTGACTTCACTTTCACCTTTCACTTTCCTGCATTGGAGAAGGAAATGGCAACCCATTCCAGTGTTCTTGCCTGGAGAATCCCAGGAACGGGAGAGCCTGGTGGGCTGCCATCTCTGGGGTCTCACAGAGTTGGACATGATTGAAGTGACTTAGCAGCAGCAGAGAGACTATTAGGAGGATCCAGAGAAATATATTAGAGTTTTAAGTGTGTTACTCTGTTTTATGACCTTACTTGGAAGGATGTGATGTATATCCTGGGAAAGACGCTGACTCCTCACTCAGAAACTTGAGTTTTGAGAAAAGCTGTTGACTATGGAGATGAGTGACTTGGTAAAGAGGGAAGAGATAGCCGCCCTCCCTACTGGGAATCAGGCAGTCCCCATTACAGAGCCAGAGTGGAACTATAACATGCCCAAGGGAAGATGGGAACAGAGCCACTTTGTCCCATGTGTTCTTGAAGGACACAGGTGAGTCTGCACTAAGACTTTATGCTAACTTGGCAGACATAAAACAGGCAGAGAAGGAAACTCCTGGCAAATTCCTACATAGACTACAGGAGGCCCTTTGCAACTGCACTGATGTTTCTCCCAAAAGCACAAAGGGATAGGTAATCTTAAAAGACAGATTTCTCACTCAGTCGGCTCCAGATATCCTCCATAAGCTACAAAAACAGGCATATCAACCAAATCAGTCTTTATATAAACTGTTGCAACTGACTCAGACAGTTTATTATGATAGAGAATATGAGGAGGAAAAGCAAAAACAGCAAAAAACCAAGGAACAGGCTGAGGGCCTAGTGATGGCTGTTAGATCTGCTCTGAAAGAGCCCAAAGAGAAAAAATGCCCAGAGGAACCCAGGTGAAAAAGAATGGACTTGCTATTATTGTGGAAAGGAGGAGCATCTCAAGCGAGAGTATCCTTGAGCATCGAAGTCCAACACCTCTGGCTTCTTTTCTGGTCTGCAATGAACCACACTGGAGAAGAGATGCCCCAATAGGCATATGCCCCTGTGGTCAGATTCCCAGGACAATCAAGACTGATGATGCCTTGGGTCCCCACACAAATTCCAGTCCTAATAACACCTTAGAAAACCCCAGGTATTAATTATGTGTGTGGGAGGGGGAGTGGTCAATCAGTCGATTTCCTTTTGGACATGGAGGCAACTTACTTTGCACTTACTGAAGTCCCTGATCCACTTTCCTCCCAATCCACTTCCATGATGCGGCTGTTGGGATGAGCCAAACACTTTAGTTTCAGCCATTCTTTAACCTGTAGCTTGGACTCTTATGCTGTTTTCACATGAGTTTCTGATTGTTCTGGAGTCCCTCTCACCCCTTCTGGGGAGTGATATACTGAGCAAAATCCAAGTCTCTGTTTTTATGAATATGTAGACCTCTTTTTCCCACTGATTGAACCAAACATATATCCTAGAGTCTGGGCTGATGGAAAAAATGTGGGTCAAGCACAGAATGCTGGTCCTGTCATTATTAAACTCAAAGTTCCCCACTCATTCCCATGTCAAAAGCAATATCCACTAAAACCCAAGACTAAGGAAGGGTTAAAGACAATTATTGAGAACTTAAAGGAACAAGGGCTATTAATTCCTTGTAACAGTCCATGCAACACTCCTATTTTGGGTGTAAAGAAGTTAAATGATAAATGGAGACTAGTTCAAGATTTATGAATAATAAATGAGGCTGTAGTTCCTTTACATCTCATGGTGCCTAGCATTATACTCTACTGTATGAAATTCTCAAATATTTTTGTTATTTATTTGAAGGATATCTTATTTGCCATACCATTGGCAAAGGAAAGCCAATTTTTATTTGCCTTTGAAGCTCCTACCCAGGCAGCTTCTCAGTTACTGTGGACAGTCCTGCCTCAAGTGCTTTGTGACAGCCCTCACTTATTCAAGTACTTTGTCACAGCACTTATGCAATTTTAATAGCCCTGAGGCAATAAGGCTACAATATGTGGATGATATTCTCCTCTGTGCTGAGACATTGCATTGATTGCTGAAGAAGGCTTTCTTATCTCTTCTTGCTATTCTTTGGTACTCTGCATTCAGATGCTTATANCATATTGAGTGCAGCACTTTCACAGCATCATCTTTCAGGATTTGGAATAGCTCAACTGGAACACCATCACTTCCACTAGCTTTCTTCCTTGTGATGCTTTCTAAGGCCCACTTGACTTCACATTCCAGGATGTCTGACTGATGGTGATCACACCATCATGATTATCTGGATCATGAAGATCTTTTTTGTACAGTTCTCCTGTGTATTCTTGTCACCTCTTCTTATCTTCTGCTTCTGTTAGGTCCAGACCATTTCTGTCCGTTATCGAGCACATCTTTGCATGAAACCTTCCCTTGGTAACTCTAATTTTCTTGAAGAGATAGTCTTTCCCATTCTGTTGTTTTCCTCTATTTCTTTGGATTGATCACTGAAGAGGCTTTCTTATCTCTTTTTGCTATTCTTTGGAACTCTGCATTCAGATGCTTATATCTTTCCTTTTCTCCTTTGCTTTTTGCTTCTCTTCTTTTCACAGCTATTTGTAAGGCCTCCCCAGAAAGCCATTTTGCCCTTTTGCATTTCTTTTCCATGGGGATAGTCTTGATCCCTGTCTCCTGTACAATGTCACGAACCTCATTCCATAGTTCATTAGGCACTCTATCTATCATATCTAGGTCCTTAAATCTCTTTGTAACTTCCATTATATAATCATAAGGGATTTGATTTAGGTCATACCTGAATGGTCTAGTGGTTTCCCCTACTTTCTTCAATTTTAGTCTGAATTTGGTAATAAGGAGCTCATGATCTAAGCCACAGTCAGCTCCTGGTCTTGTTTTTGTTGACTGTATAGAGCTTCTCCATCTTTGGCTGCAAAGAATATAATCAGTCTGATTTCGGTGTTGCCCATCTGGTGATGTCCATGTGTAGAGTCTTCTCTTGTGTTGTTGTAAGTGGGTGTTTCTTATGAGCAGTGCATTTTCTTGGCAAAACTCTATTAGTCTTTGCCCTGTTTCATTCTGCATACCAAGGCCAAATTTGCCTGTTACTCCAGGTGTTTCTTGACTTCCTATTTTTGCATTCCAGTCCCCTACAATGAAAAGGACATCTTTTTTGGGTGTTAGTTGTAGAAGGTCTTGTAAATCTTCATAGAATTGTTCAAGGTCAGCTTCTTCAGTGTTACAGGTTGGGGCATAGACTTGGATTACCATGATATTGAATGGTTTGCCTTGGAAACTAACAGAGATCATTCTGTCGTTTTTGAGATTGCATCCAAGTACTGCATTTAGGACTCTTTTGTTGACCATGATGGCTACTCCATTTCTTCTGAGGGATTCCTGTCCGCAGTCGTAGATATAATGGTCATCTGAGTTAAATTCACCCATTCCAGTGCATTTTACTTCGCTGATTTCTAGAATGCCGACATTCACCCTTGCCATCTCTTGTTTGACCACTTCCAATTTGCCTTGATTCATGGATCTGACATTCCAGGTTCCTATGCAATATTCTTCTTTACAGCATCGGACCTTGTTTCTATTACCAGTCACATCCACAGGTGGGTTTTGTTTTTGCTTTGGCTCCATCCCTTCATTCCTTCGTCTCAGAACTATATAATGAGCACTAACATGTTTAACTAATCTGAATTAGTGACTGAGCGAAGTTTCTCAGTCTTGTCCAACTCTTTGTAACCCTGTGGACTGTAGCCCACCAGGCTCCTCCATCCATGAGATTCTCCAGGCAAGAATACCCAGTCTCCAGGAGTGGGTTGCCATTTTCGTCAACATGAAAGCAAAGGTGCATATGTCACTCAATTCTAGACATTTCAGTTATCCTTTANTAACCCTGTGGACTGTAGCCCACCAGGCTCCTCCATCCATGAGATTCTCCAGGCAAGAATACCCAGTCTCCAGGAGTGGGTTGCCATTTTCGTCAACATGAAAGCAAAGGTGCATATGTCACTCAATTCTAGACATTTCAGTTATCCTTTAGAAACTCCATTGATACTCTTGAAATTTTCACAAATACAGAGTAAATTCTTAAGAACACTTCAAAATTTTTTCGATAAAAGATTAAAATTAGTGATGTGAACTAAAACGCTAGAAAGGCACCCAAAACGTTTGTATTTATAAAGCTATATTTATATTTACTGCTTTTATAAAATGTTGAATTATTTAATGTTGAAATGTAGGTCTGTCTTGAAGTAATGTAAGAAATCATATCAATAATTTTCTTAGGTGCTGGGTACTTACATTTAGAAGTTTCTGTTTCCCACTCAGTGACTACAGTTCCGCTCATTGTTATTTTCTTTAATGCTGAAGTTGGATTTGAATTAATTAAAACTTGAAACACATCTTTAACATAGATATTTTTGGATCAGTTTGTTTGCTAAGCTGTCAAAGTTTTCTTCTGATTTTATTTTATTTTTTATATGTTAAAGGTTTATTTTATTTTTTTAATTTAAATTTTTTAATTGGAGGCTAATTACTTTACAATATTGTAAAGTATTACAATATTGTTCTGCCACACATCAACATGAATCCGCCATGGGCATACACATGTTCCCCATCCTGAACCCTCCTACTCCCTCCACATACCATCTCTCCAGGTCATCCCAGTGCACCAGCCTGAAGCATCCTGTATTGAACCTGGACTGGTGATTCTTTTCTTATATTATATTATACATGTTTCAGTGCCATTCCCCCAAATCGTCTTACTCTCTCCCTCTCTCACAGAGTCCAAAAGACTGTTTTTTATATCTGTGTCTCTTTTTCTATCTTGCATACAGGGTTATCATTAACACCCTTATAAATTCCATATATATGCAGTACTATACTGTATTGGTGTTTTTCTTTCTGGCTTACTTCACTCTGTATAATAGGCTACAGTTTCATCCACCTNTTTATATCTGTGTCTCTTTTTCTATCTTGCATACAGGGTTATCATTAACACCCTTATAAATTCCATATATATGCAGTACTATACTGTATTGGTGTTTTTCTTTCTGGCTTACTTCACTCTGTATAATAGGCTCCAGTTTCATCCACCTCATTAGAACTGATTCAAATGTATTCTTTTTAATGGCTGTGTAACACTCCATTGTGTATATATACCACAACTTTCTTATCCATTCATCTGCTGATGGATATCTAGGTTGCTTCCATGTCCTGGCTATTATAAACAGTGCTGCAGTGAACACTGGGGTACACCTGTCTCTTTCAGTTCTGGTGTCCTCGATGTGTATGCCTAACAGTGGGATTGTTGAGTCATAAGGTGGTTCTATTTCCAGTATTTTAAAGAATCTCCACACTGTTCTCCAGAGTGGCTGTACTAGCTTGCATTCCCACCAACAGTGTAAGAGGGTTCCCTTTCCTCCACACCCTCTCCAGCATTTATTGCTTGTAGACTTTTGGATCACAGCCATTCTGATTGGCGTGAAAAGTTATCTCAATGTGGTTTTGATTTGCATTTCTCTGATAATGAGTGATGTTGAGCATCTTGTCATGTGTTTGTTAGCCATCTGTATATCTTCTTTGGAGAAAGGTCTGTTCAGTTATTTGGCCCATTTTTTGACTGGATCGTTTATTTTTCTGGAATTGACCTGCAGGTGTTGCTTGTATAGTTGTGAGACTACTGTTTGTCATTTGCTTCATTTGCTATTATTTTCTCCCATTCTGAACGCTGTCTTTTCACCATGCTTATAGTTTACTTTGCTGTGCAGAACCTTTTAATTTTAATTAAATCCCATTTGTTTATATTTGCTTTTATTTTCAATATTCTGGGAGGTGGGTCATACAGGATCCTTCTGTGATGTATGCCAGAGAGTGTTTTGCCTATGTTCTCTAAGAGTTTTATAGTTTCTGGTCTTATGTTTAGATCTTTAACCCATCTTGAGTTTATTTTTGTGTATGGTGTTATAAAGTGTTCTAGTTTCATTCTGTTACAAGTGGTGGACCAGTTCTCCCAGCATCACTTGTTAAAGAGACTGTCTTTAATCCATTGTATATTCTTGCCTCCTTTGTCAAAGATAAGGTGTCCATAGGTGTGTGAATTTATCTCTGGGATTCCTATTTTGTTCCACTGTTCTATATTTCTGTCTTTGTCCCAGTACCATACTGTCTTGATGACTGTGGCTTTGTAGTAGAGCCTGAAGACAGGCAGCTTGATTCCTCCAGTTCCATTCTTCTGTCTCAAGATTGATTTGGCTATTTGCGGTTTTTTGTATTTCCATACAAATTGTGAAATTATTTGTTCTAGCTCTGTGAAAAATACTGTTGGTAGCTTGATAGGGATTGCATTGAATCTATAGATTGCTTTGGGTAGTATACTCATGTTCACTATCTTGATTCTTCTGATCCATGAACATGGTATATTTCTCCATCTATTAGTGTCCTCTTTGTTTCTTTGACCAATGTTTTATAGTTTTCTATATATAAGTCTNTCTGTGAAAAATACTGTTGGTAGCTTGATAGGGATTGCATTGAATCTATAGATTGCTTTGGGTAGTATACTCATGTTCACTATCTTGATTCTTCTGATCCATGAACATGGTATATTTCTCCATCTATTAGTGTCCTCTTGATTTCTTTGACCAATGTTTTATAGTTTTCTATATATAAGTCTTTATTTTCTTTAGGTAGATATAGTCCTTCAGCAATACACGAACCGTGAACTTCCTGATGTTCAAGCTGGTTTTAGAAAAGGCAGAGGAACCAAAGATCAAATTGCTAANAAGTGTTGAATCATTGGAAAGACTCTGATGCTGGGAGGGATTGGGGGCAGGAGGAGAATGGGACGACTGAGGATGAGATGGCTGGATGGCATCACTGACTCGATGGACGTGAGTCTGAGTGAACTCCAGGAGTTGGTGATGGACAAGGAGGCCTGGCGTGCTGTGATTCGTGGGGTCGCGAAGAGTTGTACCCGACTGAGTGACTGAACTGAACTGAACTGAACTGTGCTGAGACAGAGCAGGAATGTTTTCAAGCCTCAGACTTCCTAAACTTTCTAGCTGTCTGTGGTTACAAGGCATCAAATGATAAAGCTCAGCTCTGTCGACAGTCAAATATCTGGGGTTTGAGGTGGGTCTCTTGTAGACAATATATATAGGAGTCTTGTTTTTGTATCCATTTAACCAATCTTTGTCTTTTGGTTGGGGCATTCAACCCGTTTACATTTAAGGTAATTATTGATAAGTATGATCCCATTGCCATTTACTTTGTTGTTTTGGGTTCAAGTTTATAAAACTTTTCTGTGTTTCCTGTCTAGAGAAGATCCTTTAGCATTTGTTGAAGAGCTGATTGATGGTGCTGAATTCTCTGAGCTGTTGCTTTTCTGTAAAGCTTTTGATTTTTCTTTCATATTTGAATGAGATCTTTGCTGGGTACAGTAATTTGGGTTGTAGGTTTTTCTCTTTCATCACTTTAAATATGTCCTGCCATTCCCTCCTGGCCTGAAGAGTTTCTATTGAAAGATCAACTGTTATCCTTATGGGAATCCCCTTGTGAGTTATTTGTTGTTTTTCCCTTTCTGCTTTTAATATTCGTTCTTTGTGCTTGATCTTTGTTAATTTAATTAATGTGTCTTGGGATGTTTCTCCTTGCATTTATCCTGTTTGTGGCTCTCTGGGTTTCTTGGACTTGGGTGGCTATTTCCTTCCCTATTTTACGGAAGTTTTCAACTATTATCTCCTCAAGTATTTTCTCATGGCATTTGTTTCTGTCTTCTTATTCTGAGACTACTATGATTCGAATGTTGGGGCATTTGACATTGTCCCAGAGGTCTCTGAGGTCGTCCTCATTTCTTTTAATTCTTTTGTCTTTTTTTCTTCTCTGCTTCGTTTATTTCCACCATTCTATCTTCCACCACACTTATCCTGTCTTCTGCCTCAGTTATTCTACTGTTGATTCCCTCCAGAGTGCTTTTGATTTGAGATATTGCATTATTCGTTATTGGTTGACTCTTCTTTATTTCTTCTAGGTCCTTGTTAGACTTCTCTTGCATCTTCTCAATACTTGTCTCCAGGCTATTTGTTTTTAACTCCATTTTGTTTTCAACATTTTGAATCATTTTTACTATCATCATTCTGAATTCTTTTCCAGGTAGACTGCATATCTCCTCCTCTTTGATATGGTTTGATGGGCTTTTATCATGTTCCTTTACCTGCTGAATATTTCTCTGCCTTTTCATTTTGTTTAGATTGCTGGGTTTGGTGTGGCCTTTCTGTATGCTGAAAGTTTTTGGTTCCTCTTTATTGTGGAAGTTCCTCACTGTGGGTGGGATTGGACGAGTAAATTATCAATGTTTCCTGGTTAGGGAAGCTTATGTGGATGTTCTGGTGGGTGGAGCTGGATCTCTTCTCTATGTAGTGAAATGAAGTGTCCAGTAGTGTGTTCTGAGGTGTCTATGGGTTTTGGTGTGACTTTAGGCCACCTGTATTTTTGTGTTCATAGTTATGTTCCTGCATTGTTGAAAAATTCTCTTGGTTGTCTTGCTCTGAAACTTGTTGGCTCTTGGGTGGAGCTTCGTTTCAGTGTAGGTATGGAGGATTTTTGATGAGCTCTTGTTGGTTAATGTTCCTGGAGTCAGGAGTTTTCTGGTATTCTCAAGTTTTGGATTTAAACTTCCTGGTTAAATAAGGCTTTAAGTCTTATTCTTATAGTAGCCTCAAGACTTCTCCATCCATACAGCACCAGTGATACAAATATCTAGGTTAATGGTGAAAAGATTCTGCAGTGGGAGACACCCAGAGGTGTTCACAGAGTTACATGGAGAAGAGAAGAGGGAGGAGGGAGATAGAGGTGACCAGGTGGAGAAGAGGGGGGATCAAAAGGGGAGATAGCAATCTAGCCAGTAATCAATTCCCTATGGGATCTCCACAGTCTGGAATACTCAGAGGGGTTCAAGGAGTTCCTTAGAGAAGGGAAGAGGGAGGAAGGAGACAGAAGTGACCAGGAGGAGAGGAAGGGCAGTCAAAAGGAGAGAGATCAGTCTAGCCTGTGATCAGTTCCCTAAGTGTCTCCACAGCCCAGAACACCCAAAGAGATTCACAGAGTTAAGTAGAGAAGAGAAGGGGAAGGGAGGAGACAGAGTTGACTTGGGGGAGAAAAAGGAGAGTCAAAAAGGAAGAGACCAATCAAGCCAGTAATCACACTCCTAAGTAAAAATGGATATTGAAGACTAGATTCTTAAAGGTACAGAATTGACAAGAAATACCAAAAGCAACTATTAAAAATCTAGAGTAGAAGTTAGACTCTCAAATATACAATACTTAAAAAAAGCAAAATTGCTAAATTTATTAAACACACATATATGAAATTTCCTTTTAAAATATGGTCTTTTTTCTTTCAAAAGTAATAGGTTTTAAAAATGAAAATAAGAGG
>SJYA01003240.1:288663-304579 GCA_006410615.1 Neotragus moschatus | reverse complement strand
TAGGTTTTAAAAATGAAAATTAGAGGAGTAATAAATAACTTAAAATTTTTTTAAAAATTAAATATTAAAAAATGATAATAGTAAAATACATCTAGGACTTTCTCTGGAGCTACTGAGGGCAGTGTGGGGTCAGTTCAGTTTCCAATAGTTCCTTATTCCAGCTTATAGTTCTCTCAAGGTCTATAGGTCCCTTCCATTGTAGCCAATGTTAACTATAGGGTTTTAATCTGTTGCATCTGTCACTTCCAAAGCGGTTCCCTCTTCTTTGTTTATTTTGGCTTCCTCTGTTTTCAAGTCTCTTCAGTATTTAACTTCTTCCTTGACATGAAAAGGTGGTCATTTGTTTAAGTGCAGTTGTTCAGTTATGCTATGGGGAGGGAAGAACACTGCAACAAATGTCATTGGCATGTGTGGGGAGTGCTCACAGTGTCTGGGCCACACTGGGTTTGCCCTTGCTCACAACGTGTGTGCTTTCCTGGTCCACACTGCTCAGGCTCCAGGTTGCTCTGCAGGGTAGCTGTCTAAAGTGGACCCTGGATTGCGTGCACTTCCCAGGTCTAAGCCACTCAGGTTCAAGATTTCGGGTACTCCACAAAGGCAGACTTTGTTGGGCCTGCATTTTGTGCCCTTCCCAGGTCCGAGCAGCTCAGGTAACCAGGTGCTTGGCGAGTGCACACTCCCCACATGGGGCAGTGCATTTTATCACCTCCTCTGTCCCAGCCGCTCGATTTCCTGGGCTTGGAAAGAGAATGCCATTTCAGGTGTGCCATGTGTCTCCTGTGAGAGCTGATCTCTGGCTGCAACCCTCCTGGTGGATGTCAACAGTCCAGGATCCCAGAAAGACTTGGTTGGCAACTGATAACCTGCTCACAGTTTGGCACATGATGTCATCTCTGGGGCCGAGTTTGCTCCTTGCCTTCTGGCTCTGGCTGTCACCCATCTCAGATGACATGATCCTCTACATAGAAAACCCTAAAGACTCCACTAGAAAATTACTAGAGCTAATCAATGAATATAGTAAAGTTGCAGGATATAAAATTAACAGAGAGAAATACCTAGCATTCCTATACACTAACAATGAGAAAACAGAAAGAGAAATTAAGGAAACAATTCCATTCACCATTGCAATGGAAAGAATAAAAGACTTAGGAATAAATCTACCTGAAGAAACAGACCTGGCATGTTGCAGTTCATGGGGTCGCAAAGAGTCAGACATGACTGCGAGACTGAAATGAACTGAACCGAATTGAAAGAAACAAAAGACCTACGTATAGAAAACTATAAAACACTGATGAAAGAAATCACAAATGACACAAATAGATGGAAATCATACCAGGTTCATGGATTGGAAGAATCAGCTGAGTGAAAATGAGTATACTACCAAAGCAATCTATAGATTCAGTGCAATCCCTATCAAGCTACCAATGGTATTTTTCAGAGAACTAGAACAAAGAACTTCACAATTTGTATGGAAATACAAAAAAAATCTCAAATAGCCAAAGCAATCTTGAGAAAGAATGGAATGGGAGGAATAAATGTGCCTGACTTCAGGCTATACTACAAAGCCACAGTCATCAAGACAGTATGGTACTGGCACAAAGACAGAAACATTGATTAATGGAACAAAATAGAAAGCCCAGAGATAAATCCATGCACCTATGGACACCTTAACTTTGACAAAGGAGGCAAGAATATACAATGGAGAAAAGACAATCTCTTTAATAAATGGTGCTGGGAACACCAGTCAACCACTTGTAAAAGAATGAAACTAGAACACTTTCTAACACCATACACAAAAAATAAACTCAAAATGGCTTAAAGATCTAAATGTAAGACAAGAAACTACAAAACTCCTAGAGGAAAACATAGGCAAAACACTCTCTGACATAAATNGGAGAAATATACCATGTTCAAGGATCAGAAGAATCAATATAGTGAAAATGAGTATACTAACCAAAGCAATCTATAGATTCAGTGCAATCCCTATCAAGCTACCAATGGTATTTTTCAGAGAACTAGAACAAAGAACTTCACAATTTGTATGGAAATACAAAAAAAATCTCAAATAGCCAAAGCAATCTTGAGAAAGAATGGAATGGGAGGAATAAATGTGCCTGACTTCAGGCTATACTACAAAGCCACAGTCATCAAGACAGTATGGTACTGGCACAAAGACAGAAACATTGATTAATGGAACAAAATAGAAAGCCCAGAGATAAATCCATGCACCTATGGACACCTTAACTTTGACAAAGGAGGCAAGAATATACAATGGAGAAAAGACAATCTCTTTAATAAATGGTGCTGGGAACACCAGTCAACCACTTGTAAAAGAATGAAACTAGAACACTTTCTAACACCATACACAAAAAATAAACTCAAAATGGCTTAAAGATCTAAATGTAAGACAAGAAACTACAAAACTCCTAGAGGAAAACATAGGCAAAACACTCTATGACGTAAATCATAGCAGGATCCTCTATGATCCACCTTCTGTAGTAATGAAAATAAAAGCAAAAATAAATAAATGGGACCTAATTAAACTTGAAAACCTTTGCACAATGAAGGAAACTATAAGTAAGGTGAAAAGACAGCTTTCAGAATGGGAGAAAATAATAGCAAACAAAGCAACTAACAAAGAATTAATCTCAAAAATATACAAGCAACTCCTAAAGCTCAATTCCAGAAAAATAAGTGACTCAATCAAAAAATGGGCCAAAGAACTAAACAGACCTTTCTCCAAAGATATACAGATGACTAATAAATACATGAAAACATGCTCAACATCACTCATTATCAGAGAAATGCAAATCAAAACCACAATGAGGTATCATCTCACACCAGTCAGAATAGCTGCTATCAAGAAGCCTACAAACAATAAATGTTGGAGAGGGTGCAGAGAAAAAGGAACCCTCTTATACTGTTGGCGGGGATGCATACTAGTACAGCCATTATGGAGAGCAGTGTGGAGATTCCTTAAAAAACTGGAAATAGAACTGCCATATGACTCAGAAATCCCACTGCTGGGCATACACACTGAAGAAACCAGAATTGAAAAAGACACATGTACCCCAATGCTCATCACAGCACTGTTCACGATAGCCAGGACATGGAAGCAACCTAGATGTCCATCAGTAGACGAATGGATAAGGAAGCTGTGGTACATATACACAATGGAATATTACTCAGTCATTAAAAAGAATACATTTGAATCAGTTCTAATGAGGTGGATGAAACTGGAGGCTATTATACAGAGTGAAGTAAGTCAGAAAGAAAAACACCAATACAGTATACTAACCCATATATGTGGAATTTAGAAAGATGGTAACAATGACCCTATATGTGAGACAACAAAAGAGACACAGATGTATAAAACAGTCTTTTGTAGTCTGTGGGGTAAGGCAAGGGTGGGGTGATTTGAGAGAATAGCATTGAAACATGTATATTATCATATGTTAAATTGATTGCCAGTTCAGGTTCGATGCATGAGACAGGGTCCTCAGGGCTGGTGCACTGGGATGACACTGAGGGATGAGATGGAGAGGGAGGTGAGAGGAAGGGTCAGGACAGGGAACACATGTACACCTATGGCTGATTCATGTGAATGTTCAGCAAAAACCACAATATTGTAAGAAATTAGCCTCCAATTAAACAAATAAAAGAAAAAATATCTGGGGTTAACTATATCAAAAGGGACAAAGGCCATGGGCCCCAAGAGAATTCAACCTATACTAAATCATCCCCTACCTGTGACTTTAAGAAAGTTGGGAGGATTTTAGGCATCACAGGTTATTGCCACATTTGGATTCCAGGCTATGGGATACTTATTCTGCCTTTATATATGCTTATAACTGAAATTCAACTGACCCAGACTGATAAGCTAGCCTGGTCACCAGAGATTCAAATGGCTTTTAAGGTTCTTCAAACTGCTCTCTTACAACCTTTTGCTTTGAGCTGCCCACAGGATCAGAGTTTAATCTGTTTTCTGAAAGAACAGGGATGGCCTTGGTGGTGATGACCCAGCTCTGAGGGCCTCACCATCTACCAGTTGCTTATCTAAGCAAAGATTTAAATACCATGGCTCAAGCCTGGCCACATTGTTTAAGGGTAACTGCTGCTATTGTTTGGTTAGTGCCTCAAGCTCTTAAGTTTACTAATGGGTGAAATCTTATTTTACTGACTTCCCATGAGGTAAGTGGAATTTTAAATTCCAAAGTTAATATTTGGATGCCAGACTGTCAGCTTCTTAAATGTTAATCACTATTTTTGGAAGGACCAATAATGAAACTTAAAGTTTCTGGAAACCTAAATCCTGTTACTTTCATTCCCAAGAAAGAAAATGAAACACCTGGTCATTATTGTACCCAATTGCTAACTTTAAATTATGCAGGTGGGGAAGATTTAATGGATAACCCATGAGAAAATTTGGACATGGAAACATTTACAGATGGAAATTCTTTTGTTCAGGATGGAAAATGCAGAGCCAATTATTCCGTGGTCATAGCTGAACAGGTATTTAAGTCTCTCACCCCAACCCTTGGACAAGTGCCCAGTTAGCAGGGCTTGTGGCTTTAACCTGATACCTAGACTCAAGCAAAGGGCAACAGGTAAATATTATACTGATCCCAAGTATGCTTATTTGACTTTACATGCTCATGCTGCAATATGGAAAGAAATACAATTTAAAACAACAGGAGAACCTATTAAACATTCAAAGAGGTTAAGAGACTTTTAACTGAAATGTATTGTCCTAAAGAAGTAGCTGCCATGCATTGCAAAGGGCACATCAAGAATGGGAGTAAAGTAACTGAGAGAAATCAATTGACTGACACGTAAGCCAGAAAATCAGCACTTTATGAACATCCTTCACTGCAAACACCTTTGATTTGGGCAGATCCTGCTGAACACAATACACTGAGGAAGAATTAGGAAGATATGACAAAAATAGGAGCAAAGATTAGTGATAAAGGACGGTTACAAACAGGATGGGCAATTGGTGGTTCCTGAAAATGCTCAATGGAAAATTCTCAAAGGTTTACAGCAGAGTTTTCAGTTAGGGATTGAGAGCACTTATCAGATGGCTTCTCGTTATTTGAAGGCAAAACTATAATGAAAGTTTTAAAGAATATTATTAACCCATGTGAGGTTTTCCAGAAAAACAGCCCCAAAACTGAAAAGTTATGAAATCTGGGTTACACTGAAGTGGAAAATATCCTGGAGACAACTGGGAAATTGATTTTACTCATATACCAAAAACAAATAAATTTTCGTGCTTAGAGGCTTGTGTAGATACCTTTGCTGGGTGTATTGAGGCCTTTATTTGTTGTACTGAACAAGCTAAGGAAGTTTTGAAAGTTTTAATTCACAAAATAATACCCAGGTTTGGCTCTGCCTTCAAAGTTTCTATGATTCAAGTGGTGTCAAGAGCTCTAGGAATAGAATATTACTCTCATTACTCCTGGAGACCCCAATCCTCAGGAAAAGTTGAAATAGCTAACGATATTATTGAAAGACATTTATGAGCTCAAAAGACACAAGACAATTGGTTTAAAGTTTTATCCGCAACTTTAATGAGGGTTCAAACTGCCCCCAGAAAAAAGGTGCTATCTCCTTTTGAATGTCTCTATGACAGGCCATTTAGCACACAGATATTGTCATAGATCCTGAAGACTTAAAGTTAACTATGTGACTCAGCTTTCAGTCTTTCAACAGACACTGCAAGAACTTTGGGAGGTGACTCTTGACTAGCCTGAGACAGACAAGCTATTGTTTGAGCCAGGAACCGAGGTCCTGATAAAGACATTGGGATCTGGGAGGCAGTCTCATGAGCCCCTCTGGGAAGACTCCTAATAAGTTATCCTTTCTTCTCCTACAACTGTCAAAGTGCCAGATATTGATTCATGTGTGCCACACTCTAGTTAAAAGGTGGCATCCTGACCAGAACTAAGAAAAAGCACTTTTTCAAAAAATATATTTATTTATTTTAATTGGAGGTTAATTACTTTACAATATTGTATTGGTTTTGCCATACATCAACATGAATCCACCACAGGTATACACGTGTTCCCCATCCTGAAGCCCCCTCCCTTCTCCCTCCCAGTACCATCCCTCTGGGTCATCCCAGTGCACCAGCCCCAAGCATCCAGTATCATGCAATGAAACTGGACTAGAGATTCGTTTCATATATGATATGCTTCAGCTACTTTTTATTTTTCAGATGAGCTTGACAGCCTATGTGAGCTTAATTCTGCTGACTTCTGAAATTCTGTGTCTGCTGTTTGATCCTCAAGACAATGCCTTCCTGTCCTGGGCCCATTCCTACACCACATTCCACAATCAGTCTAATGGCTGGGTCTGTGGAGCACTCCCTTCTCATTGGCTGAAGGCTTCCCATGGTGGGTGTCTCCACTTCAAGGGAAGGATTTTCTCCAACTCTTCAACTACCTTCGCCAACAACAATCACATGTGATGCCTCTTCTTCTTAATTTGATGACATCTAACAATCCTAAAATTGGCTGGTGTGACACTGTACCTTAACTATGGACATAATGTGACTTTTAACTTTGATTATACATTACCTTGGTTTAATGACTATTTTGCTATACATGAGAAGGAAAATAAATCAAAATCTAGTGGCTTCCTACCTGATCTTTATCAGACATAGGATGAGGTTATATGGCTAACTTCTGAAAAGGGGTGCCTGATATCTAAAGCTCCCATATGCTAGAAGCAAACAGAGCCATCTCCAGAAGTTAGTTGACAACTTAAGTATAGTGACTGGGAACAGTTGGGATTTTTGCTTCAAGAAACATGTAATATAACCATTCTTGTATTTGCCAATCCCAGTTCAGGTCCTCCTTTTGTCTGGCCAGTCACTGATTGGAACTGGATCCCTCAGCCATGCTGGCTTGCTCCAAATGGGACATCTGTATATGTGGTTCCTACCTATGAGTGTGGCTCCCCCCTGGCTGCTGCTGCTGCTGCTAAGTCACTTCAGTCGTGTCCGACTCTGTGCAACCCCATAGATGGCAGCCCACCAGGCTACCCCATCCCTGGGATTCTCCAGGCAAGAACACTGGAGTGGGTTGCCATTTCCTTCTCCAATGCATGAAAGTGAAAAGTGAAAGTGAAGTCACTCAGTCGTGTCCGACTCCTAGCGACCCCATGGACTGCAGCCTACCAGGCTCCTCTGCCCATGGGATTTTCCAGGCAAGAGTACTGAACTGGGTTGCCATTGCCCCTGTATAGATAGGGAGATATATCCGAGGTCTAGCTTTTACTCATGGCTTCATACTTTCAGAGCTTCCAGAAAAGCCTGCTAAATTTACCTCACCTTAAAACTCCTTGGATAACATTTGTATTTCACTGGTATAATTTAATTATTTGGCTGTAATATCCATTCCCTCTGGGAAGTACAGATGTCATGCTGTGAGTTGATGCTCTGACTAACTTCACTCAACCAGCTTTGCAAAATTCTCTAAAAGCTACTTCAGCCTTTAATGCAGAACAAATACGGATTAGAAAGGTGGTTTCACAAAACTGAATGGCTTTAGATATTCTAACCACTGCACAAGGAGGAACTTGTGTCGTTATTTATACCCAATGTTATACATAGATACCAGATGTAAGCACTAGTGTTACTCAGTTTGTAAATATGTGGACAAGATAATTCAGGCTATGGATACTCCTGAGGCTTCATATACCTCACTTTGGAAAGCATTAACTAGCTCGCCATGGTGAAAGACTATCTTAATTGTAATAATTCTGATTGTTCTGTTTTTTGCTGTTTGCTCCCTGCATCTGTAGCTGTGTAGCTAGTTTTGTTTCTAACCACTGGAAGGATTTTAAGTTACAAATTGTTGTTCAAGCTCCTACAATTACCACAGCCTCCTCCAACTATTACTTGGGTCCCTTGATCAGAGACCTTCAATATTATGGTAAGCAGAATATGTTCCCTCAACAATTTAGGGTCTGTGCCCCTCAGCAGCTACAGAATGAGAACTCTGCCTCTTTCACTGGCAACGTAATTCTCCTAAAAGAGAAATGGGAGAATGAGAGCTAATTGTTAGGCAGGTTTTGATAGGTAGACCAGGATCCACAAGGACGAGGACACAGCTAGCAAAAGGCAAACGGCAAGCAGCAAACATTTATTTTGTCCCACATTCCTTCACTCTGCAGGTTTTTTTTTTTTAATCCTGTGTTGCTACAATGACAATCTGAAACTAACTTTTTCAAACACTGAGTGGCTAATTGCTCAGAGAAACAGTATATCTTGTTCATGGAAATGTTTTTATTAAGCTATATTAAGGAAACAATGTATATTGCTTGGGGACCTGTTTTTCTTCAAAAACTTATGTCAGTCATTTTATGGATACAATGTATCTTGCCCAGATATCCTTCATCCAGAGATGACTCCCCTCATGATGATTTTACCTCAGGATGTTGTGGGAGAGGAGCCTGGTTAAATTTTCACAGCCTTGAGGTGTTCTTTTATCTATTCTCAGCAGTTAGCAGAAAACTACATAATGCCTTGCCAGAACCAGTGAGGGGAGGCTACTCTCCTGCCACCTTCCAGTGCTTCTTGCCAGAAGCTTTCTCTATCCCTGTTCCTTTAATAAAACTTTGCTACACGAAAGCTCTGAGAGATCGGCACCTTGCTTAGGTCCTGGAGTGAAATTTTATCCTTCAGAGACCAAGAATTTGGTACAGTTCACGACTCATGACTATAAGCTTTCAAGTTGCTCTGTGGCAAGTGGGATCTTACTGGACCAGGGATAAAAACCATGTCTCCTGCATTGGGAGGCAGACTCTTTATAGCTGAGCCACCAGGGCAGCACCTTATTTTTAAAGGTTTTATGTTATTTTATATGTTTATTCATTTTCAAATTACTTTCCCATTTAAGCTATCACAAAAAATTGAGCTGTGTTATACACAGCTTCTTGTTGGTTATCTATTTTTAACATAGACTTTGTCAGTCCCAAGCTCACAGCCTATCCCTCTCCCACACCACCCTTCTTCTGGGTAACCATAAGCTCTTTCTCTAAGACTGTGAGTCTGTTTCTATTTTGTAGATAAGTTCATTTGTATCATTTTTTAAGATTCCACAGATAAGTGATATCATAGGATGTTTGTCTTTCTCTGGCTAACTTCTTTCCCTTAGTGTAATTTCCGGGTCCCTTCATGTTGCTGCAAATGGCATTACTTTATTCTTTTTAATATCTCAGTAATGCTCCATTCATAGTTTTTCTTCCAAGGAGCAAATATCTTTTAATTTCAAAAGCTATGACAAACGTAGACAGCATATTAAAAAGCAAAGATATTACTTTACCAACAAAGGTCTGTCTAGTCAAAGTTATGGTTTTTCCAGTAGTCATGTATGGATGTAAGAGTTGGACCATAAAGAAAGCTGAGCACCAAAGAATTGATGTTTTAGACTGTGGTGTTAGAGAAGACTCTTGAGATTCCCTTGGACCAGTCAATCCTAAAGGAAATCAGTTCTGAATATTTATTGGAAGGACTGATGGTGAAGCTGAAGCTCCAATACTCTGGCCACCTGATACAAAGAACTGACTCATTAGTAAAAACCCTGATGCAGGGAAAGATTGAAGGCAGGAGGAGAAGGGGACAACAGAGGATGAGATGGTTGGATGGCATCACCGACTCTATGGACATGAGTTTGAGCAAGTTCTAGGAGCTGGTGATGGACATAGAAGCCTGGCGTGCTACAGTCCATGGCCTCACAAAGAATCAGACATGACTGAACAACTGAACTGAACTTAATATTCCTTTGTATATATGTTCCACCTCTTCTTTATATATTCCTCTGTTGATGAACATTTAGGTTGCTTCCATTTCCTGGCTATTGTTAATAGTGTTGTAATGAACACTATGTGGTTCATGTTTCTTCTGTAATGGTTTTCTCATGGTATATGACCAGTACTGGGATTCCTGGGTTATATGGTAGTTCTATTTTTAGTTTTAAGGAACTTCTATACTATCCTTCATAGTGGCTTTACCAATTTATACTCCTTTCAACGAGGTAGGAAGCTTCCTTTTTCTCCATACCCTCTCTAGCATTTATTGTTTGTAAAATTTTTGATGATGGCCATTCCTACTGGTGCGAAGTGACACCTCATTGTAGTTTTGATTTGTTTTTCTCNTGATGAGTGGGGATGATCTGGAGGGATGGTGTGGGGAGGGAGGGGGAAGGGGGGGTCCGGATTGGGAACTCAGGTACACTTATGGCTGATTTATGTCAATGTATGGCAAAATGAGTACAGTATTGTAAAGCAAAACAAACTAAAAAATAAAAATTTAAAAAAAAAGAAATAAAATTTTAAAAGGGGAAAATCAATGTAAAAACTTAAAGGAATAAAAAACAACAACATTAGAATAGTAAGAAAAAGAAAAAAAATTACAGATAAAGAGAGTGGTAGTAAGAAGAATGTCCTTACTTTTCCATTAACCTCTCCATAAAACGAACACCAGCCAATCTGCCTACTCAGAAAGTTCCCCAATATATCTAGGAAGAGCTCTGGATCTGTTGTTCATGCTACAGGACAAGCTAAGACTCAAATATGGCCTTATTACAGCTTGTACTTGCTCCCAGAATCCATAACTGCCGTCAATGTCTGCAGTCTCAAGCTAATTGCAGAGATTTAGTCCACTGCACCTGTGGTTCCAGGAACTAATTTCCTTCCTCTTCTTCAGTCTCATAACTCCTGGTGTTCTATTGTGATTTTGGTCCTACCTCTGCTTGTAGGCTAGGGATTTCCCTGGTGACTCAGCTGGTAAAGAAAATACCTGTAATACAGGAGACCCACATTTGATCCCTGGGTCAGGAAGATCCCCTGGAGAATGGAATGGCTACCCACTCCAGTATTCTTGCCTGGAGAATCCCATGAACAGAGGAGCCTGGCAGGCTACAGTCCATGTAGTCACAAAGAGTCAGACATAACTGATTGACTAACACTTTCATTTTCACTTTCTGCTGATAGGCTAGCCTCCAGTATCTGTTCCCTGCCAAGACATTAGGAAGCAAAGGCCAAGGCATACTAGAGCTCATTTGCTTAGTTGTGCTGGGAAGAGGGCATGGTATGGCAGCCACAATTGGGGTGTATCAGGGAATGCCTGTGGTGGTAGAGACTACCTGAATGTTGCTACAGTCTGAGACAGGCGTGTGTTCTCCTAGAGGAACTGGCCTTAGGTCGTGGGTCTCTAGGAAGAGCCAAGCTGCTGCTTCTCCCACGGAGATGTGAGCAGTAACCTGTGCCTGAACATAGCTTGATGGCAGCTGCCAACACTGTGATTGAGACTGCAATGGCAGTGCTTCATCCACTACCTCAGGCACCCTCCCTGTCTTTGTCGGTGGCTAGTCAGCCTATGTTTCCCCCTCTGGGGTTGTATACTGCAGTCCTGCCTAGATCTGCCTCTGGTGTTCCTGCTGGCTTTGGCAGGGACCAGACCACAGTTACAGTCTTTGAGTGTGCAGAGTTAGAGGGTCCTGGTGGCAATGATCTCTTGTCTCTATGGGAAGCTCAGGCTTTTCTCTGGACTCCCTTAGCTGTGTTGTACTAGCCCCCTCAGAATATCTTCACGGCAGTCAACCATGGGCCTTACCCTGGGTCCAACCCCCTAAGCCTGAGCCTCAGCACCCATCACCCACCATGGTGGACATGCAAGCCAGTTCTAGGCTGGAAAGTACTGTTCAGCAATGATCTCTGTGGTGAACTCTCTCCGTTTGCCTTCCAAGCACCTGTTGGTGTGTTCCCTTCTGAAGTTCTGAAACTTACCTCTGTCCCCAACCATGAGAAAGCTGCCAAGTTATGGAAACCTTTCCTCCTTCACAACTCCCTTCCTGGGTCACAGATTCCAATCCCAAAATATTTTCTCTCTCTTTAAATCTTTATCTTTTGCCCTATCTTATTCTGAGGAGATTGGCTTGCCTGTTTGGAAGTCAGAGACTCTCTGCCAGCATTCAGAATGTGCTCTGGAGGAGTTGTTCCACATGCAGATGATTTTTTTAATGTATTTTTGGGGAGGAAGGTGATCTTCCCACATTATCCCTTTGCCATCTTGAAAATCCTCATCTCCTTTAATTCTTTTCCCCTTATTCTGTTCTTCAGCAGTTATTTCTACCATTCTATCTTGCAGCTCATTTATCCATTCTTCTGCCTCAGTTATTCTGCTATTGATTCCTTCTAGTATATTTCTCATTTTAGTTATTGTTTTGTTCATCACTGTTTATTTGTTATTTCTTCTTTGTCCTTGTTAAACATTTCTTATATCTTCTCAATTCACACCTGCATTCTGTTTTCAAGATCTTGTATCATCTTTCTAAAAAATAATTTTATTTATTTAATTGGCTGTGCTGAGCATTAGTTGCTGCACAGGCTTTTTTTTCTAGTAGTGGCAACCAGGGGCTACTCTAGTTGTAATGCACAGGCTTTGCATTGCAGCAGCTTCTCCTGTTGTGGAGCACAGGCTCTACAGTGTTTAGATTCAGTACTTATAGAATGTTGGCTCAGTAGTTTCAGATTCTTGGCTCTAGAGCATGGACTCCACACTTGTAGCACATGGTCTTAGTGATCTCATGGCATGTGGGATCTTCCTGAACCAGGGAGCAAGCCTGTGTCTCCTGCATTGGCAGATGTCCAGTAAGCTACCAAGGAAGCCCCTTGGATCATTTTTACTGTCAT
Source organism: Neotragus moschatus (assembly GCA_006410615.1). NCBI lineage: Eukaryota > Metazoa > Chordata > Mammalia > Artiodactyla > Bovidae > Neotragus > Neotragus moschatus. Next base: position 291,880 of record SJYA01003240.1, on the reverse strand, counting down.
TACTGAATTCTTTTTCAGGTAGATTGCCTATTTCATCTTCATTTATTTGTTCTTGTATGTTTTTAACTTGCTTCTCTGTCTGTAATGTAATTCTCTCTCATGTCATTTTTGTCTTATTATCTTGTGGTTTCCTTTCTACATGATGCAGGGTCATAGTTTCTCTTGCTTTTGTGTCTGCCACCTGGTGGGTGAGGTTAGTCCTAGGGCTTGTGTAGGCTTCCTGGTGGGAGGGACTAGTGCCTGTGCTCTGGTGGGTAAAGCTGAATCTTATCTCTCTGATGGGCAGGACTGTGTCATGGGGTATGTTATTGTTAGCTAATTATAACTTTAGGCAGCTTGTCTGCTGATGTTTGGAGCTGTGTTCCTGTCTTGCTAGTTGTTTGGCCTAAGACATCCAGCACTGGAGCCTGCAGGCAGTTTGATTTAGCCAGGTCTTGGTGTAGAGACGGAGAATGCCAGGTGAGCTCATGCAGATTAATAAAGTTGCCTGTAGGTGGGAATTTTTGGTGTTCCAGCATCTTGGGTTCAGTTTTCCCACCCCAGTGTCAAAGACCCAAGTCCTGTTGTTATTCAGTTGCTGAGTTTTGTCTGCCTCTTTACAACCTCATGGACTGCAGTATGCCAGGCTTCCCTGTCCTTTACCATCTCCCAGAGTTTGCTCAAACTTGTGTCCATTGTTCTGTGATGCCATCAAATCATCTCACTCTCTGTCATCCCCTTCTCCTCCTACCTTCAATCTTCCCCATAATCAGGGTTTTTTCTTATCAGTCAGCTCTTTGCATCAGGTGGCCAGTGTACTGGAGCTTCAGCCTCAGCATAAGTTCCTCCAATGAATATTCAGGATTGATTTCCTTTAGGATTCACTGATTTGATCTCCTTGTAGTCCAAGGGACTTTCAAGAGTCTTCTCCAACACCACAGTTCAAAAGCGTCAACCATGTCCCCACAAGCAGCATAGCATGGATAAAAAGAAAAAAATGAAAAGAAAAAATGCAGACAAAATCTTAGATAAATAAAAAACAAACAAATAATAGTAATAACAACATCAAAAAAGAGAAGGAAAAAGGAAACAAACAAAACCCAAGATGAAAAACAAAACAAAATCAACAAAAACACACATCAAAAAATATAAAGAAAACAAAACAAAAAGAAGAAACAAAAAAACACATAACAATAAAAAGTTAAAAATAGAAAAATAAGAAATACATTAAAATTAAGAGAAAAGAAGATAAATAAAAATAAGGTAATAAATAGCAGGAAACAAAACAAACATAGTGTGTGTGTGCACAGATCTTATACACTATATAATTTTATATAATATATATATATATATATAATATATATATATATTCCCCCTGCCCCATGGCATCCACTCTCAGTGTTCTTGCTTTCACAATTATCCACAGCAAAGCTCTGGTCCTCCAATGCCTCTACTTTGGCCTCTGGACCTGCTGTGGGTGCCGTGACTCAGACTCTTACCTGGCCCAACTCCCATGTGTACTTACCTCCAAAGTCCACAGTTACTGAAGCTAGACTAGTCTCAGTTATGGAAGTGCTCATTATCCATTCAGATATTCTCACAGATGCAGGGTTTACCAAGCTGATCACAGGGATTTAATCTGAGGTTTCTTCTCTTGCACAGAGAGATTTCCATTCCTCTTCCTTAGTCACACAGTCCTTGAGATCCAGCTTTAGTTTTGGCCCCATTTCTTTGTGTGGGCCACCATCAGGCATCTGTTCTCTGCCTAGGTGAGAGGAGACAAAAGCAGCAGCTGATCAAGGCACAATTTCTCACTCATTCTGCAGAGGGATAAGTGGCTACAACTGGGGCAAGTATATTTGCTCTGATGGGATTCAATTCTGATGTCTATGGTGACAGATATCAGCAGGAAGTTGCAACAGACTGAATCAAGCTTGCTTGGTGGGAGTCCCTCCCAGTGCCCATGGAGATAGAGTCTGTTGTGTGAAGAAAGTGTCCATGATGGCAGCACCACTCCTTGTTTGTCACTCAACAATGGTGACAGTTTCCAAGGCAGACCTCACTAAACTCCAGGAGCAATCTTGGCCATGGATCTCCTCACTCCCACTCCTTCACATTGTGTCTATGCAGCTGAGATCTTCCTTTCATCCCTTCAGGTTGTCACTATGGACCCAACAGTGGTCCTCTCCCAAGGCCCTCTCACCTAAACCTATGCTTCAGCACTTATTTCCTTCCTGCATAGGCAGATTCTTGTCTCAGGCTGGGGAACCCCTGGCTGATTTCAGAGAAGTTTTGGACAGGGGTAGTGTTCAGGATCCTGGAGCCTGCACAACTGGAAAAGGTCTTGGCTTGAGGTAAGGGCAAGCCTGTTAAGATGGGTTCCCCTCAAGGGCAGACAGTTGGGGTGGGGGAGGGGATTACAATGACAGCCACACCCATTGCACACCACTTACCAATGTCACTTTGCTTCTATGGTGGCCTGGGCTTTTTCCACACTTTTCCAGTTGTGGAGTTCCTTACTCCTATCCCTTCAAGCTGTCTCTTCACAGCTAACAGTTATATCTTCCTGGCTTCACTCTCCAAAACCCAGCACCCAGTCCCCCTCTGCAACAAGAGACACATGATGCAGGCTTGTGTGTGCAGGACTGTGCACAGATCTTACCAGCTGCTGCATTCCCCTTCCTATCTGATCCCCTGAAGCTCCTTCTCTGTCTCAAGTGATTTTCTCACCATGGGGGGTTTCTTCGAGTTTGTGAACCTCTCCTCACCCTCAGCCCCCCAGCAGAGGTGCTGGTCCATTTCTGTTCTGTCTTTTCTTTTCTAGAGCTAATCAATGATTATAGTAAAGTTTCAATATATAAAATTAATACACAGAAATCCCTTGCATTCCTACACACTAACAATGAAAAAATAGAAAGAGAAATTAATGAAACAATCCCATTCACCATTGCAACAAAAAGAACAAAATACATAGGAGTAAATTTACCTAAAGAAACAAAAGATCTATATATAGAAAACTATAAAACACTGATGAAATAAATTTTTAAAAATGACACAAATGAATGGCAAAATATACCATGTTCATGTATTGGAAGAATCAATATAGTGAAATGAGTAAACTAACCAAAGTATTCTATAGAGTCAATGTAATCCCTATCAAGCTACCAATAGTGTTTTTTATAGAACTAGAAAAATAATTTCACAGTTTGCATGGAAACACAGAAAATCTCAACCTGTC
>SJYA01003240.1:262795-283460 GCA_006410615.1 Neotragus moschatus | reverse complement strand
TATTAGTTGGTGAAATAATTTATTTTATAAATGTTTCTGTTTATGCTGAAAATCAGTAACTCTTATAATGGAATGCCCTGGTTGAACCTGGTATATACAAATTGTAACACCTAGTGCTATGGATGCACTTTATTTATTTTTTTTAATTTTTAGTTTTACTTTATTTTACTTTACAATATTGTATTGGTTTTCCCATACATTGACATGTATCTGCCACAGGTGTATGCACTTTAAACTGATATGTTGTCACTTCAAATTATTTTGCATTGGAATCTGTAGTTATTAGAATTACAAGTTAATTTGGATGACTTCCAGAACAAATAAGCAAATGCAAAACTGTCCAGAGAAAAATAAAGGGAGACAAGAATATAGAGTGGAGGAAAGACAGCCTTTTTACTAAGTGGTGTTGGAAAAACTGGACAGCTACATGTAAAAGAATGAAATTCTAATATATTGTAACTCTATGCAGAAAACTAAACTCAAGTGGATTGAAAACCTAAATGTAGGGAGGTGGTCCCAAGATGGCAGAGGAATAGGACAGGGAGACCACTTGCTCCCCCACAAATACATCAAAAGATCATCTGCATGTGGAAGAACTTCCACAAAATAACTTCTAAACAGAGGACCACAGATACCCAGAAAGGCAAACCAATCTGTTCAAAATGAGGTCAGACAAAAGATAAAAGTAACGAAAGAAACAAAGGATTTAGGGATGGAGACCCACCCTGGGCAGGGAGTCGTGAAGAAGTTTCCACACAATAGGAAACCCTCTCAAGGGCAGAGTCTGTGGGGAGCTTTGGAATCTCAGAGAGCAGAATGACCAAAAAATAAAATAAAATAAAATAAAAATCACCACAGAATTCACACTGAATGGCAATTACCAGCCAAGAAACAGCTCACAGGCTCACATCAGCCCACAGTGAGTGGAGAATGGGCACAGAGATGTTGGCTGCTTTGTCGGTCCTGATCTTTGTCGGATCAGGGTTGAATGTCTTGAGGACACTCTGAGGGGGCTAAAGTGACATAGCAACCCAAACCAAGGGAACACCAGAGAGAGAGAGAGAAAAGAAAGGACCTTTCCCCCAAGAAGGCTCTGACACCACACTGTGACACCTGGCATGCTCACAGAACAAAGGATCATACCAAAGGAGAGCAAACTGTCTGCCCGTTATGGCCCTCCCTGAGGCAGAGAGGCAGGTGTTCTACAGCCAGAGTTAGAAGACAAGGGGCCACTGCTATCTCAACCACATCTCCCATCAAACTGTGAGCAGGTTGCCTGTAGCCTACCATGTCATACTAGGATCCTGGACAATTCATATGTTTCAGAAGTGTCACAGCCTGAGACCAACTCCCGTAAGGAGATGCATGAGCCACCTGGGACTCTGCCCTCATGGCACACCCAGGAACCCAAGCAGCTTGGATCTGGCAGGTGTACCAGATGCATGATCCATCTGAGACTCCACATGTGTAACACACCCAAGAACCTGAGAGGCTTCGACCTGGGAAGGGCATAAGACTCGTGGCCCACCTGGGACTGTGCACTCTCCATGCACCCGGGAACCTGAGAAACTTGGACCTGGGAAGTTCATGAGACCCACACTTGTTGCACGTGAGAGCCTGAGCAGCTTGGAGCTGGGAAGTGCACAAGACACACAGCCCACCTGAGACTGTATTCTCACAGAGCACCTGGGAGCCTAAGTGGCTGGGACCTGAAAGTGACCCCTGCCTTGGGCTGTGGCAACCCCAGTGTGGTCCACCCACTGCGAGTGTTCCCCACACATGCCAGAGGTATTTGTTTGTTTGCAATGTGTGTCGCTCTCAACAGCATAACTGAGCAAGTGAGCCCAAATAAGGGGCCCCTTTCACTCCCTCATGTCAGGTTGCAGATTAGCCACTGGAGAGACTTGCAAGCAGAGGAGACCAACCTAACCTTAAGAAAGGGGAACTGCCCCAGAAGTGGCAGGTACAGCAGATTAAAATCCTTCAATTTAGCTGAGACTGTGCATTTGAGGGGCAACTGTAGACTTTGAGAACAAGTACAACCTGGAGCAAGGGACTATCTGACACTGAATTCACACACACACACACACACACACACATATATATAATTTTAATTTGTGTTTGGTTTTTTATATAGTACTTTTGAGAGTCTAATCTCTATTCTAGGTTTTTAATTTTTTATTTTGGTATTAATTTTGTGCCTTTAAGAGTCTAATTTTTAGTTTTGTCTTCTGTGCTCTATGGATGGAGAGGTCTTGACATTAATGTAAGATGGGCGACTGAAACCCAGAGGCAGAAGGCTCAACTCCAGAACTTTGGGCCATCATAGGACTCCTGACTCAGGAGACATTAATAGTTAAAAGCCCATCCCCAAACCTCCATATCTACACCAAGACCAAGCTGCACCCAAGAGGCAGAAAGCTCTAGTGCAAGACACCCCATACTTATCTGCCAGCAAAACAGAAACACAATCCTGAACATTAAAAGACAGACTACCCAAAGCCATAAAAATCCATAGACACTCCAAAACTCACTACTGGACACTGCATTGCTTTCCAGAGAGAAGAAAGTCAGCTCCATCTATGAGAATATGGACACAAGTCCCCCCAACCAAGAAAACCTCACAAGCCACTCATCTTACCCCACCCATAGAGGGCAGACTTCACAATTAAAAGAAACTATGACCCTGCAGAATGGAGACACCAAACACAACAAACGAAACAAAATGAAAAAGCAGAGAAATATTCAGCAGATGAAAAAGCATGACAAATGCCTACCAAACCAGAGGAGGAGATAGGGAGACTGCCTGAAAAAGAATTCAGCATAATGATAGTAAAGATGATCCCAAATTTTGAAAACAAAATGGAGTTACAGATAAATAGACTAGAGACACAGACTGAAAATAGGCAAGAAATATTTAACAAGGACCTAGAAGAAACAAAGAATAGTTTATCAGTAATGAATAATGCAATAGTTGATGTCATTCAGTCACCCAGTCATGTCTGACTCTGTGACCCCATGGATTACAGCACACCAGCCCTCCCTGTCCCTCACCATCTCCCAGATTTTGCCCAAGTTCTGAGATTAAAAACATTCTGGAGGGCACCAACAATAGAGAAACAGAGGCAGAAGAAAGGATAAGTGAGCTGGAGGATAGAATGGTGGCAATAAATGAAGCAGAACGGGAAAAAAAATAAATTAGGACAGCTTCAGAGACATCTGGGAGAATGTTAAAAGTCCCAACATTTGAATCAAAGGTTTCCCAGAATAAGAAGATAAAAGGAAAATGCATAAGAAAATATTTGAGGAGATAATAGTCAGAAACTTCCTAAATGGGGAAAGAAATAGCCACCCAAGTCCAAGAATCCCAGAGAGTCCTATACAGGATAAACTCAAGGCAAAACACACAAAGACACATATTAATCAAACTAACAAAAATTAAACACAAAGAGCATATATTAAAAGCAGCAAAGGAAAAGCAACAAGTAATATACAAGGGGATGCCCATAAGGATAATAGTTGATCTTTCAGCAGAAACTCTGAAGGCCAGAAGAGAATGACAAGATATATTTAAAATTATGAATGGGAAAAACCTACAACCAAGATTACTCTTAATGCTAAAGGATCTTTTCACACCACAAATCAGAAACACAGTTAAGAAACATATCTAGTGTCTTCTGTTTTAACAATTATGAGCAGATCCTGCCCCTGGCAGGGCAGTGACAACCACAGAGCAAAGCAGAGGTACCACTCAATATCCTGGACAAGTTCTGGTCACCACGACACCATATAAAAGGGGAATTACATATCAAGGGGGAAATGATTAGCATACACTGAAAAAAGAGGTGACAGTCATCCATACTAAAAATAGATCTTGCAGCAACAACAACAACAACAACCTACATGGACTGGGACTGAGCACAAGGCAGCAAAACCATGGGGACCTGGGCTAGACCTACATAGAGGGCTTGGGGGTTTACTTCAGGAAGCAAGAGTTGGATGGATCTCACTGTAGGGGCAAGGGGACTAGTAGCAGAGATCTCAGGGTATGCAAACTGGCATGAGCTCTTTCGAATATTCCCATTTTGGCACTAAAACCCATCCCTATCTAATAGTCCACAAGCTCTAATGCTGGAATGCCTCAGGCCAAACAGCCAACAAGGCAGGAACACAGTCTAATCCATCAGCAGACAGTCTGCCTAAAGTTATACTAAGCTCACAGTCATCTCAAAACACATCCACTGACATAGTTCTTCTCACCAGAGGGACATGACACAACTTCACTCACCAGACAGCACCCATCAGATTCCCTCCCACAAGGAAGTCTGCACAAGACCCTAGACCAACCTCTTCCACCAGGGGGCAGACATCAGAAGCAAGAAATACAGAGTGGAGACCATTTCCCCCAGCTGCACTAATGCCCCACAGGCCTTATAGGTTAAATGCTCCTGCAACCTGTGAAAACGAAGCTACAAAAACAGACAAAATGATGTGACAGAGAAATACGATGCAGATAATGTAGCAAGATAAAAACTTACAAGAACAACTAAATGAAAAGGAGATAGGCAATCTACCTGAAAAATAATTCAGACTAGTGATAGTAAAGATGACCAAAGATCTCAGAAAAAGAACAGCGGCACAGATCAAGACAATATAGGAAATGTTTTTAAATGACCTAAAAAACTTAATGAACAAACAGAAATAAGTAATACAATAATTGAAATGAAAAATACATTAGAAGGAATCAGTAAGAGATTACCTAAAGCAGAAGAATGGATAAGTGAGCGGGAAGACAGAATACTGGAAATCACTGCCAAGAAATAGAATAAAGAAAAAAATTGGAAAGAAATGAGGACAGTCTCAGAGACCTCTGGGACATTAAGCCCCTCAACATTCAAATTATAGGAGCCCCAGGAGAATAAAAGGAGAAAAAGTGCCTGATAAAATATTTGAAGAGATTATAGTCTAAAACTTCCCTATCATGGGAAAGAAAATGGTTACCCAAATCCAGGAAGGTCAGAGAATTCAATACAGAATAAATCCTAGGAGAAACACACTGAGACACATATTAACCAAACCAATAAAAAATAAATACAAAGAAAAACTATTAAAAGCAATAAAGGAAAAGCAACAAATAATGTACAAGGGAATCCTGATAAGGTTATCAGCTGATTTTCAGCAAAAAGATTTCCTTTTCAGCACAAGGGAATGACATGATGTATTCAAAGTGATGAAGGGAAAAACCCACAATTATGAATACTCTATCCAGCAAGGCTTTCATTCAGATTTTATGGAGAAATCAAAAGCTTTACAGACAAGCAAAAGGTAAGAGAATTGAGCACCACTAAAGCAGCTTTAGGCTTCCCTGGTAGCTCAGACGATAAATCATCTGTCTGCAATGCGGGAGACCTGGGTTCGATCCCTGGGTTGGGAAAATCCCCTGGAGAAGGAAATGGCAACCCACTCCAGTACTCTTGCCTGGAAAATCCAATGAACATAGGAGTCTGGTAGGCTACAGTCCATAGGCTGTCTCTTATACACATCTGAGATTAAAAACATTCTGGAGGGCACCAACAATAGAGAAACAGAGGCAGAAGAAAGGATAAGTGAGCTGGAGGATAGAATGGTGGCAATAAATGAAGCAGAACGGGAAAAAAAATAAATTAGGACAGCTTCAGAGNTCCAATGAACATAGGAGTCTGGTAGGCTACAGTCCATAGGGTCGCAAAGAGTCAGACACGACTGAGAACTTCTCTGTCTGGAGATACAGAAAGATATTCCTTCTTCCTTCCAAAGCAGCTTTACAACAATGCAAAAGGAACTTCTCTAGGCAGGGAAGAAAGAGTCTACAAGTAGAAATAAGAAATATCACAAATGGGAAAGCTTTCTGGTAAAGGCAAATATACAATAAAAGCAAGAAATTATCCATACAAAAATATATTAAAATCGGCAACTGTGGGGATTTCCCTTGTGGTCCAGTGAGTAGGAATCAACCTTCCAATGCAGGGATTATAGGTTTGATTCCTGTTCAAAAACTAGGATCCCACATGCTGTGGGGTGACTAAGTTCACACACTGAAAATACTGAGCTCATGTGCTATAAGTAGAGACCACACACTCCAACTACTGAGCTCATGTGTTCTGGAGCCCGTGAGACACAGTTAGAGAGAAGCACTCACACTGCAATGAAGAACCCATGTACCAAAACAAAAGATCCTACATACTGAAACAAAGAACCCATATACTATAACTAAGACCTGATGCAACAACAACAACAAAAAAATACATAAATATTTTTTAAAGAGGCTGAGGAGCAAAATCTATAAAAATATCAGCAACTGGGAGAAGAGGACAGTACAATGGCAGGGAATAGAAATTACATTTGAAATTAAGATATCAGCTTAAGTGCAGCTCCCGTTTATATTACCATAAATATATACCAATATTTATTGAAACCTCATGGTAAATGCAAACCAAAAAACCACAATAGATACACACAAAAAAAGAAAAAGCAACCCAAACACAACATTAAATGTGGTCATGAAACCAAAAGACAAGAAAACAAAATAAGAAGGGAAGAAAAAAGACCTATAAAAGCAAACAAAACTATAAAGAATATGGCAATAGAAACATACATATTAATAATTATATTATAATTAATTATATTAATAATTACTTAAGTGAAGCTGGATTAAAATCTCCAACCAAAAGACATTGACTGGGTGTATGGATACAAAAACAAGATCCACATATATGATCTCTATAAGAGATCCATTTTATTTTTAAAAACATTTTATTATTTTGTATTGGGGTATACCTGATTGATTAAAAAATGTTGTGATAATAGCAGGTAAACAGTGAAGGGACTCAGCCATACATATCCATTTATCCATTCTCTTGCAAACTCTTCCCATTCAGGCTAACACGTAACACTGAACAGAATTCCATGTGCTATACAGTAGGTAGGTCCTCATTGTTATCCATTTTAAATATAACAGTGTGTACATGTCCACCCCAAACTCCCTAATTATCCCTTTCCCACATCCTTCACATGGCAACCATAAACTTATTCTCTGCAAACCTGCAAATCTTATAAGTTTATCTGTATTATTTATTTTTAGGTTGAACATATAAGGGATATCATATCATATTCCTCCTTCTCTGTCTGACTTCACTTAATATGATACTCTCTGTGCGTGTTCATGCTAAGTCACTTCAGTCATGTCCAACTCTTTGTGACCTTATGGACCACAGCTTGGCAGGCTCCTCTTTCCAAGGGATTTTCCAGGCAAAAATACTGGAGTGGGTTGCCATGTCCTCCTTCAGTGAATCTTCCTGACCCAGGGATTGAAGCCACATCTCTTGTCTCCTTCAGGAGGGTTTTTTTCTTTTCACTACTAGGGCACTTGAGAAGCACTTGACACTACCGAGGTCCATCAATGTTGCAGCAAGTGGCAATATTTCATTCTTTTTAACAGTTGAGTAATATTCCATTGTTTATATGTCCCACATCATCTTTATCCAGTTCCTCTGTTTATAGACATTTAGATTGCTTCCTTGTCTTGACTATTGTGAACAATGGTGCAATGAATATTAGGGTGCATTTATCCTTTTGGATCATGTTTTTCTCTGGATATATGCTCAAGAGTTGGATTGCAGAGTCATATGGTAGCTCTACTTTTGTTTTTTTAAGGAAGCTTCATACTGTTCTCCATAGTAGCTGTACCAGTTTCCATTCCCAGCAACAGTATAGGAAGGTTCCCTTCTCTCCAGCATTTATTATCTTTGGATTTTTGATAATAGCCATTCTGGCTGGTGTGAGGTGATATCTCATTGTAGTTTTTATTCCAGTTCAGCCAGTTCAGTTGCTCAGCTTTGTCCGACTCTTTGCGACCCCATGAACTGCAGCACCCCAGGCATCCCTGTCCATCACCAACCCGGAGTTCACTCAGACTCACGCCCATCGAGTCAGTGATGCCATCCAGCCATCTCATCCTGTGTTGTCCNTTCTTGAGTTAATTCTCCACTGATCTCCAGTAGCATATTGGGTACCTACTGACCTGTGGAGTTCCTCTTTCAGTATCCTATCATTTTTCCTTTTCATACTGTTCATGGGGTTCTCAAGGCAAGAATACTGAAGTGGTTTGCCATTCCCTTCTCCAGCAGACCACATTACCTTGGATAATATAGTAATTTTGACAATATTGATTTTCCCAATCCATGAACATGGTATATCTTTCCATCTGTGTATGGCTTCTTTGATTTATTTCATTAACCTCTTATACTTTTCAGACTACAAGTCTTTTGTCTGTTTAGGTAAGTATATTTATAGGTATTTTTTTCTTTTTGATGCAGTGATAAATTGTTTCTTGAATATTTCTTTCTGATCTTTTGCTATTAGTGTATAGAAATGCAACAAATTTATGTGTATTACTTTTGTAGCCTGCAGCTTTTGAACTGTGGCACTGGAGAATACCCTTGAGAGTTCCTTGGACAGCAAGATCAAACCAGTAAATCCTAAAAAAAATCAACCCTGAATATTCATTGGAAGGACTGGTGGTGAAGCTGAAGCTCTAATAGTTANTATAGAAATGCAACAAATTTATGTGTATTACTTTTGTAGCCTGCAGCTTTTGAACTGTGGCACTGGAGAATACCCTTGAGAGTTCCTTGGACAGCAAGATCAAACCAGTAAATCCTAAAAAAAATCAACCCTGAATATTCATTGGAAGGACTGGTGGTGAAGCTGAAGCTCTAATAGTTAGGTCACCTGATGTGAAGAGCTGACTCATTGGAAAAGACCCTGATGCTGGGAAAGATTGAGGGCAAGAGGAGAATGGGTTAACAGAGAATGACATGGCTGGGTGGCATCACTGACTCAATGGACATGAGTTTGAGCAAATTCTTGGAGATGGTCAAAGACAGGGAAGCCCGGAGTGTTGCAGTTCATGGGGTCACAAAGTGTCAGACATGACTTAGAGACTGACCAACAACAACTTTTTTTAATTAAATTCATTGATGAATCCTAGTAGTTTCCCAGTAGCTTCTTTAAGATTTTCTATGTATAGGATCATGCCATCTATAAACAGTGACAAACAGTGAAAAATTCCTCTTTTCCAACTTGAATTTCCTTTACTTCTGTGATTGCTGTAGCTAGGATTTCCAAAGTTATGTTGCATAAAAGTGGCTAGCATGGGTATCTTTGTCTTGTTTCTGACCTTAGAGGTAATGCTTTCAACTTTTTATCACTGAATATGATGCTAGCTGTATGTTTGTCATATATATCCTTTATTATTTTGAGGTATATTCCCTCTATGCCCACTTTCTGAAGAGTTTTTATCATGAATGGGTGCTGAATTTAGTAAAACAAAAAAAAATGCATGCATTGAAATGATCATATGGTTTTTATTTTAAATTTGTTGGTGGAGTGTGTTACATTGATTGATTTGCAGATGTTGAAAAACCCTTACATCCCCGGGCTGCAACCCTTGAATTCCACTTGATCATGATTGCAGATGTTGAAAAACCCTTACATCCCTGGGCTGCAACCCTTGAATTCCACTTGATCATGACATATGATCTTTTAAATATATTGTTGCATATGGACTTCTGGTGTTTTGTTGAGGTGTTTTGTATTTATGTTCATTAGTTATATTGGCCTGTAATTTTCTTTTATTGAGGTATCTTAGTGTGCTTTTAGTATCAGGGCGATGGTGTGCTCATACAAAGAGTTTGGAAGTTTTCTTTCCTCTGCAATTTTTGAAATAGTTTCAGAATGATAGGTGGCAACTCTTCTCTAAATGTCTGATAAAATTTTCATGTAAAGTCATCAGATCTTGNAGAGAGCTCCTTTTCCTAGAGGAGCTTAGATTACTGTCTAAATTCTTAGCTCATATCTTAAATGATTTCTTAAATATTCTTATTAATTCCCCTTAAGACATTAAACTTAATTCAGAAATTGTATCACTTCTCTGACAATGGATGATCCATATGCTGTGAAGGAACTGGCTAAAATTAGTTATTTAGGTATTACTGTAATTGAAATTTATAATTGCCAAGTAAGTTTTCTTGGTTTGCAGCTAGGAGTTGGCCATTATGACTTCATATTATCTTTTTTGTTTTTTTTTTTCTGGTTTAGTCTAGGGAGACTGTACCTTTCTAAGAATTTGTAAATTTTTTCCAAGTTACCGTTTTATTTGCATACAGTTGCTCATAGTAGTCTTTTATGATCCTTGTTATTTCTGTGATATCAGTTGTAACTTCTTTTTCATTTTTATTGATTTGAGAATTCTCACTTTTTTTCTTTGTGTGTCTGGCTAAGGGTTTATCAATTCTGTTTATCTTTTCAAAGAACTAGCTTTTAGTTTCATTAATCTTTGTAATTGTATTCTTTCTCTTTATTTCATTTATTTCTCCTCTGATATTTATGATTATTTTTCCTTCTACTAATTTTGTGCTTCATTGGTTCCTCTTTTTCTAGTTGTTTTACATGTAAAGTTAGGTTGTTTGTTTGAGATTTTTCTTTTTTCTTGATATAAGATTGTACTGTTATAAAATTCCCTCTTAAAATTGCTTTTGCTGCATACCATACATTTTGGGCGACTGTGCTTTCATTTTCATTATTTCTAGATTTTTTTAAATTTCATTTGATTTCTTCAGTGATCTATTGTTTGTTTAGTAGCATATTGTCGAGCCACCATGTGTTTCTGTTTTTTAGAATTTTTTTCTTGAAGTTTATTTCCATCTCATAGAGTTGTAATCGGAAAAGATACTTGATATTTTTTCAATTTTCTTGAATTTACCAAGGCTCACCTTGTTGTCCAGCATGTGCTTAATCCAGGAGAATGTTCCACGTGCACTTGAGAAGAATATGTAGTCTGCTGTTTTTGGATCTAATGCTCTATAAATATCAACTATGTCCAACTCATCTAAAGTGTCACTTAGGGTCTGTGTTCCTTATTAATTTTCACCCAGATGATCTGTCCATTAATTAAAGTGTGGTATTAATTTTCCCCACTATTATTGTGTTACTGTAGATTTCTCTTTTTTGGTTGTTCATATTTGCCTTACATATGCACTACTATGTTAAGTGCATATACATTTATAATTGCTGTACTTTCTTCTTAGTTTGAACACTTGATCTTATCTACTGTCCTTCTTTCTCTATATAACAGTCTATATTTCAAAGTCTGTTTTGTCTGATGTGAGCATTGCTCTCCCAGCTTTCTTTTGTTTTCCATGTAATAGCTTCTCCCATCCCCTTATTTTCAGTCTGTATGTGTCCCTCAGTCTAAGGCGGGAAAAGACTCATTTTAAATCTAGGACTCATAGAGACTGAAAGTGAGAGGATGAAAATATATATTACACAGAAATGGTAATCAACAAAAAGCTGGACTTGGAATATTCATATCAGACAAAATAGATTTTAAAATAGAGATCATTGCAAGAGACAAAGGACACTACATAATGACAAAAAGATCAAGAAGAAGATATGACAATTGGAAATAAAGTTGCAGGATACAAAATTAATACACAAAAATATATTGCATTCTTATATATTAACAGTGAAAGTTCAGAAAGAGAAATTAAGAAAAAATATCATTCACCATTAAAATAAAAAGAATAAAACAACTATTATACATAGTGAAGTAAGTCAGAAAGAAAAATACCAATTTAGTATATTAATGCATATATATGGAATTTAGAAAGATGATAATGATGACCCTATATGCAATACAGCAAAAGAGACACAGATGTAAAAAACAGACTTGGACTCTGTGGGAAAAGGCAAGGGTAGAATGATTTGAGAGAATAGCATTGAAACATGTATATTACCATATGTGAAACAGATCACCAGTCCAGGTTCAATGCATAAGACAGGGAGATCGGAGCTGGTGCACTGGGACAAATCTGAGGGATGGGGTGGGAAGGGGGTTCAGGAACACATGTACACCCATGGCTGATTCATATCAATGTATGGCAAAAACCACTAAAATATTATAATTAGACTCCAATTAAATAAAAATTTAAAACAGAAAAAAAAATAAAAAAAAAAAAACCTAGGAATAAACGTACCTAAGGAGGCAAAGGACCTGTACCCAGAAAACTATAAGATACTGATGAATGCCATCAAAGACAACATAAATGGATGGACAGATATACCATAATCTTGGATTTGAAGAATCAATATTGTCAAAATGACGATATTACTCAAAGCAATCTACTGATTCAGTGCAATCTCTATCAAATTACCTAGGCCATTTTCACAGAATTAAAACAAATATTTTACAATTGTATGGAAACAAAAAGACCCCAAATAGAGAAATCTTGAGGAAGAAAAATGAAGCTGGAGAAATCAGACTATATAAACTTCAGACTATATTGCAAAGCTACAGTCATCAAAACAGTGTGATGCTGTCACAAAAGAAACAGAAATATAGATTAATGGAAAAGGATAGAAAGTCCAGAGATAGACCTATGCATCTATGGTCACCTAATCTATGACAAAGGAGGCAAGAACATGCAATGGGGAAAAGACAATCACTTCAATAAGTGGTTCTGAGATAGCTGACAGCTATATATAAAAAATGAAATTGAAACACTCCATAACACAAATAAACTCAGACTTCCCTTGAAGCTAGTTGCCAGCAATCCATCTGCCAATGCAAGGAACATGGGGATCCACCCCTGATCTGAGAAGATTCTACTAAGCTAAGATTCAACTAAGCTAGCATGTTGCAAATACTGAATTCCATGCACCTTAGAACACATGCTCTGCACAAGAGAGCCACTACAATGAGAAGCCCAGGCACTGAAACTAGAGAGTATCTCCTGCTCACCTCAACAAGAGAAAGCCTATGTGCAGCAACAAAGACCCAGCACAACCAAAAAGTAATTTAAAAAAAAAAATAAAGTAGTTTTAAAATAAAATAAACTCAAAAAAAAAGATTAAAGACCTAAATGTAAAGCCAGATACTATAAAAGATCTTAGAAGAAAATATAGGCATAACACACCTTGACATAAATTGCTACAAGAGCCTTTTTGTTCCACCTCCTAGAGTAATGAAAATATGCTGCTGCTGCTAAGTCGCTTCAGTCGTGTCCAACTCTGTGTGACCCCATAGACGGCATTCAGTCAGTCTCCACCATCCCTGGGATTCTCCAGGCAAGAACACTGAAGTGGGTTGCTATTTCCTTCTCCAATGCATGAAAGTGAAAAGTGAAAGTGAAAGTGAAGTCGTGTCCGACTCTTTGCAACCCCATAGATTGCAGCCTACCAGGTTCCTCCGTACATGGGATTTTCCAGGCAAGAGTACTGGAGTGGGGTGCCATTGCCTTCTCTGAATGAAAATATGCACTACTATGTAAAAAACTGATAATTAATGAGAGCCTACTATAGCACAGGGAACTCTATTCAATGCTCTGTGTTGACCTAAATGGGAAGCCTAAACCTAAAAAGAAGGAGATGTGTGTATACATATAACTGATTTACTTTGCTGTACAACAGAAACACAACATTGTAAAGCAACCATGCTATGATAAAAATTAATAAAATATATAATACAAAAATAAACAAATGGAATCTAATTAAACCTAAAACGGCTTTTACAACAAAAAATAAAAATAAAAAACCTATAAACAAAACAAGAAGGCAACCCGTAGACTGGTAGAAATTATTTGCAAATGAAGCAACCAACCAAAGAAGACACACAGACGGCCCAAAAGTGCATAAACGAATGCTCAACATCACTAATTATTTTTGTTGCTCAGTCATGTCCATCTGTTTGTGAACCCATGGACTGCAGCAGGTCAGGATTTCCTGTCCTTCACCATCTCCTAGAGCTTGCGCAAACTCATGTTCATAGAGTCAGTGATGTCATCCAACTAATTATTAAAGAAATTCAAACAAAAACTACAGTGAGCTATCACTTCACGGTCAGAATGGCCATCATCAAAAAGGCTACAAATAGTAAGTGCTGCAGAGGATGTGGAGAAAGGGGAACACTCCTTCACTGTTGGTGGGAATGTAAATTAGTACAGCTACTATTGAGAACAGTATGGAGGTTACTTAAACTAAAACTAAAACTCTGATATGACCCAGCAATCCAAGTCCTGGCCATATACAAGAAGAAAGCCATGATTCCAAAAGATACATGCACCCTATAGTGTTCATTGCAGCACTATTTACAATAGCCAGGATATGGAAGCAACCTAAATATCTATCAACAGAGGAACATATAAAGAAGATATGGCACATATATACAGTGTAATATCACTTGGTCATAAAAAAAGAATGAAATAATGCTATTTGCAACAATGTGAATGGACCTAGAGATTGTCATACTGAGTGAAGTAAGTCAGAGAAAGACAAATATATCACTTATATATGAAATCTTTCAGTTCAGTTCAGTTCAGTCGCTCAGTCATGTCCGACTCTTTGCAACCCCATGAAATCTTTAAAAAGGTACAAATGAACTTATTTACAAAACAGAAATAGAATCCCAGATGTGGAAAACATACTTATGGTTACCAAGGCATAAACAGGGGAAGGATAAATTGGGAGATGGGGATTGACATATACACAGTACCGTATATAGAATAGAGAACTGATAAGGACCTGCTGTATGCATACTGCAGGGAACTCTACTGAGTACTCTGTAATGGTCTATATAGGAAAAGAATTTTAAAAAGAGTAAATATGTATGTATAACTGATTCACTTTGTTATACATCTGAAAGTAACACATTTGAATCAACTATATTCCAATAAAAATTTTAAAAATCAATAATGTTAAAATTTGTTAAAAGGTAGATCTCATGTTTTCCACAATAAAATAAACATAAATATTACAGATAAAAATTATTTGTGATTTTCAGGCTTAACTACCAGGAATTATAATTCCCTTTATAAAGGCTTTTCCTGAAAACTTTCATGAGAAAAGTCGCCTTCTTTATGCCAGACTTGGTGCAGAGACAGTGTTTTGCACTGTCTGAAGAGTATTGCAGTCAAGGTTTCAGGCCCTCTGACTTGTCATGCTCTTTCACAGATTTGCAACCTCATTCCTATCACTTTTATCTGAGCTCATGGGATCACATGCTATTCAGACCTTCTGCTGAGACCTCCTTATCAGGGAAACCGTGAAGTTACTTTTATCCACTCTGATCCACTCCACTCCTATTCTTATGTGCTCACCCTTGCCCTTGCCTCCAACTTCAAGGTCAGTATAATTGTGGAGGTCTTCTGTTTGGGTCTCCCTCAATTGTGACACAAGCTTCACATCTATGCTGATACCACTGACACTTACCAGTGGGTTATTCGATGGGTAAAACAGAAAATGGGTAGTTGGCACTTCCTCCAACTTTAGCTTTATGCTTATATTGGGCTTCACTGGTGGCTCAGAGGTTAAAGCGTTTGCCTGCAATGTGGGAGACCTGGGTTCAATCCCTGGGTCGAGAAGATCCCCTGGAGAAGGAAATAGCAACACACGCCAGTATTCTTGCCTGGAGAATCCCATGGACAGACGAGCCTGGTGGGCTACAGTCCACGGGGTCGCAAAGAGTCGGACACGACTAAGTGACCTTTCTTTTTTTTCTTCTTTTCTTATATTGGGTTGGCAAAAAAATTTATTCAGATATTTCTGTACTAGCCTACTGAAAACCCAAATGAACTTTTGGCCAACCCAATATATTGCCATAAGTAATTAAATACTTAATTCTTTTTTTTTTCTGTTTTCTTGGTGTGTGCTTTAAATTTTTCCAACTTTATTGAAGTATAATTAACAAATAAAAATTGTATATATTTAAGATGTATAATATGATAGTTTTATATATGTATACATTGTGATTGATTACCACAATCAAGATAATTAATATATCCATCATCTCACAAACTTCCTTGTTTGTGTGGCAAGAACACATAAGATCTATCTGGTAAGCAAATTTCAAGCATACAATACAGTGTATTAACTATAGTTACCTATACTGTACTTTAGATGCTGTACTTTAGATCTCTAGAACTTACTCAATTGGCATAACTGAATGTACCTTGAGAATAATATTCCCCTGTTTCCCAACCCTTCAGTACCTGGTAACCACCATTTTATTTCCTGGTTTTATAACCTTGATTTTTTTAGATTCTGTATATAAATAAGGTTATGCAGAACTTTTCTTTCTGAGTGTGCCTTGTTTCACTTGTAATAATGTCTTCCAGGTTCATCCAGGTTGTTTCAATAGCAGAATTTCCTTATTTTAAAGATTGAATAACATTTCAATGTATAGATAGATAGATAGATAGATAGGAGAAACTTATATACTAGGACACAATGTGATCCATAGAGATATCACATTTTCTTTATGCATTCATTTGTCCATGGAGACTTAGATTGATTCCTTAAGTTGGCTATTGTGAATAATGCTGTAATCAACAGCAGAATACAGATATCTCTTAAAGATACAGATTTTATTTCCTTTGGATATATACTGAGAATCAGAGTTCCTGTATCACATGGTAATTTTATTCATTTATATTTTTGAGGACCCTCCATATTGTTTTCCATAATAGCTGTACTAATTTACATTCTTATTAACAGTATAAGTGTTCCCTTTGTATTTTTTAAAATTCTCTATATTTCCCCCAGCTTTACTGAAAATAAATCAAATTTTAAGATATTTAAAGCATGCAGAATGATGGTTTGATATACATATACATGGTGAAAGGATTCTTCCTATCAAGCTAATTAACACATTTATTAACTTATATGTTTAAATTTCTGTGACATTTAGGTTCCACTTTCTTAGCACATTTCAACTATAAAAAATAGTGTTATCAGTTATAGTCATCAGATTATAAGTTAGATCCTCATACCTCACTCACCTTATAAATGAAAATTTAATTCCATTTACCAACGTATCTCTATTTCTCCCACTCCGCAGATCCTAGCGACCACTTTTCTACCCTTTGTATCTATAAATTCAACTTTTTAATATAAATTTATTTATTTTATTTTTTTTAATTTTTTTAAATTTTACTTTACAATACTGTATTGGTTTTGCCATACATCAACATGAATCCGCCATGGGTGTACACATGTTCCCAATCCTGAACCCCCCTCTCACCTCCCTCCCCATACCATCTCTCTGGGTCATCCCAGTGCACCAGCTCCAAGCATCCTAATTACTTTATAATATTCTACTGGTTTTGCCATACATCAACATGAATCCACTGCAGGTATACACGTGTTCCCCATCCTGAAACCCCCTCCCTCCTCCCTTCCTGTACCATCCCTCTGGGTCGTCTCAGTGCACCAGCCCCAAGCATCCAGTATCATGCATCAAACTTGGACTGGCGATTCATTTCATATATGATATTATACATGTTTCCATGCCATTCTCCCAAGTCATCCCACCCTCTCCCTCTAGATTCCACATATAGGTGATATCATGCAGTATTTGTTTTGCCCTGTCTGGCTTATTTCACTTAGCATAATGTGCTCAGATTCATCCAAGTCATTGCAAATGACAGGATTGCCCTCCTTTTAATTTTGAATAAAATTCCATTGTATATACCTATTCATCCACTGACGGACACACTAGGTTGTTTCCGTACCTTGACTATTGTGAATAACACTGTTATGAACTTAGCAATACAGGTACCACTTTGAGATAATTATTTCATTTCACCTAGCTATTTACCCATAATTGGAATTGCTAGATTATACCGGAATTGTATTATTAATTTTTTGAGGAATCTTCACACTGTTTTCCATAGTGTTAGTACCCACACACAATGCCTCCAACAGTGCACAAAAGTTCCCTTCGCTTCACATCTTCACCAATATATGACGTCTTGTCCTTTTTATAATGGTCATTCTAACATGTATGAGATGATATATTATTATGGCTTAATTGCATTTCCCTGATGATTAGTGATTTTGAGCACCTTTGATGTATCTGATGGCCATTTGTATGTCTTAACAGTGTCCCACAGATTTTTCATAGGTTGGCTTCTTTTTTAATTTGTTTCAGGATATTTTTTGATTTCCCTTTTGATTTCTTTTGTGACCCATTAATTGTTCAGGAATGTGTTGCTTAGTTTCCACATTGTTAGGTAAAGATGACCAGGACCCCAAAAAGAGTGTCTAACAGGCTTTTTAATGGTGAAGCACTCCCAGGCGGGGTTCCCAGACCCAAACGAGGCAGGTCGAGGAAGTCCACACCTGGACTGTGTTGCGGGTGGCTTTTATACACTCGTTGCGAGGGATGTTCAGGCTAGATGGATGGGGTTTTGGGTAGGTCACCAGGCTCAGGCGTTGGGGTCTGACAGGTCCTTCTATGTGGCTGGGGAGGGGCGGCTTCAGCTGGCAAAGTGTGCTGTCATTGGTCCCCAGGATCTGGGAGGCTCCTTCCACTAGAGACCTCCCTCACCGGTTGGGGAGAGAAAGGGCAGCCCATCATGGCCCCTGAGGTCTGACCTTACACACATATTTGTAGATTTTCTAACCTTTCTCTTCGTGTTGATTTCTAGTTTCATATATCATGNATCTGATGGCCATTTGTATGTCTTAGCAGTGTCCCACAGGTTTTTCATAGGTTGACTTCTTTTTTAATTTGTTTCAAGATATTATTTGATTTCCCTTTTGATTTAGTTTGTGACCCATTCACATTCAGGTATGTGTTACTTAGTTTCCACATATTTGTAGATTTTCTAACCTTCCTCTTCTTATTGATTTCTAGTTTTATATATTGTGGCCTGAAAAGATATTTGATATGGTTTCAATTTTCTTAAATTTGCTGACTTGTTTGGTGCTGCATCATATGATATATCCTCAGGAATGTTCTGTGTGTACTTGAAAAGAATATGTATTCTGCTTCTGTCGAATGGAAAGACTGTTAGGTCCATTTGGTCTGCTCTATTTTTCAAGTCCATCATTTTCTTGTTGATTTTCTGCCTGAATAAACTTTTCATTGTTGAAAGTTGGGTATTGAAATCTTCTACTATTATTCTAGTATTCTCTATTTCTCCCTTCAGATCTGTTAGGATTTGCTTAATATGTTTAGTTGCTCCAATGATGGGTGGGTATATATTTATGATTTATATCTCCTTGATAGGTTGATCTTTTATCACTATATAGTTACCTTCTTTATCTCATTACTGTTTTTGGTTTAAAGTCTATTCTCTCTGATATAAGTATAGCTACCATGTTTTCTTTTTGTTTTCACTTTTTGTTTCCATCACTTACCTTTGTCAAAGTCTTTTTTGAAATTAATATGGGTGTTTCATAGGCAGCATAGAGTGGTTTTTTCCATCAATTCTGCCACTTTGTGGCTTTTTGTTGGTGAATTCAATCCTTTTACACTTATTGTAATATTTGTATGTAAGTGTATAGTAATGCCATCTTGTTAATTTCTTTCTGGTTGTTTTGTTTCCTTCTCCCTTTGTCTCTGCCTGCTTTCATAAATTGGTTTAATTTTTGTAGTAGTACACTCTGTTTCTCCTTTCCTCTTTTATTTGTGGGTGTACTCTAGTTTCCCCCCCCCCTGTGGTTACCTTGTGAAACATCCAAAACATGTAATAGATAAAACAGTCCTTTCTAGGCCTGTAGCAAGTCATCTTCAAATACTTAAAAAATCTCTGCCATTTTACTCCTTCTTTTAATTATTGATGCTATAATTTGTCTCCTTATATGTTGTGTATTTATTAACAGCTAGTAGTAGCTACACTTATTTTTACTAGTTTTTAATTTTTATAATATAATTAAGTGGTAAATACATTAACTATTAATAATGTCTAGTTACTGCTTTCTAAATCTATTTTTCACCTTCACCAGTGTGTGTATACTTTTGTATGTTATTATGTCATTGATTAGTGTACTTTCATTTCAGCTTGAAGAAATCCTTTCAGCATTTCTTGCGAGACAGGTCTAGTGAGAGTGAACTTTCTCATCTTTTGTTTACGTAGGAAGCTCTTGTTTCTCATATCTAAAGGTTCACTTTAACAGATAAGGTACTCTTCTTGGATGGCAATTTTTATTTTTCAACACTTTAAATGTGTCATGTCACTCTGTCCTGGCCTGCAGAGTTTTTTGGTTTTGTTTTTGTTTCTGAGAAAACCACTCTTAGCCTAATGGGTGTTTCTTTGTGGGTCACTTTCTTTTCATCCCTGGGTGCTTTTATGATTCTTTCTTTGTTAATTTTGACATTTATTATAATGGCCATAGAGAAGGTCTTTTTGCACAGAGATAATCGGGTATCCTATCAGCTTAATGGGCTTGTATATCTAAGTCTTTCCCAAGGTTTGAGAAGTTCTCAGCTATTACTTCTTTAAATAAACTGTCTGTCCCCTTCTCCCTATCTTCTCTTTCTGGACTTCTATTATTTAAATATTTGACTTTTTGATAAAATCAGATAGCTCTCATAGGCTTTCTTTACTCTTAAAATCTTAATTTCCTCTTCTCATCTAATTTCTAACTTATTTATCCATTCCTATCCTCCAAGTAATTTATTGGTACTTCCACATGATCTACATTACTATAGATGCTCTCTATTGCATTCATTTCATTCATTGAATCCTTCAGCTCCAAAATTTCAATTCCTATATATATATTATTTTTTATTTTAGTCTCTGGTTAAGAAATCTCTCTGTTAATTACATTTATTCCTAATTTCATT
>SJYA01003240.1:225013-260635 GCA_006410615.1 Neotragus moschatus | reverse complement strand
AGTGGATAAGATTCTTCTTGGTTCCTTTGAAGCTAAGTGCAAGGTCTGGAAATCCCTACAAAGTTACCTTTGCTCACGTATGGATACCTACTTTATTGATTAAAAAGTAGTTCATAAAGGAAAAATGTCTTATGCCAAATTACTGACATCACTTTTAATCCATTTTGAGTTTATTTTGTTTACAGTTTAGGATAAGAGCCTTGTTTTAGTCTTATTCCTGTGACTATACAGCTTTCTCACCAACATTTATTGAAGACACTTACCTTTACCCATTATACAGTATTAGCACCTTTGCAGTAAATTAATTGACTATATATGCTATATTTATTTTATTAAACTTATTTTTAGGCTTTCCATTCTATTCCATTGTTCTATGTGTCTGTTTTTATGCCAGTACCATATCCTTTTTGATGCATAGTTGATTTAAACTATTGCATTAGATTCAGGTGTTAAGTAAAGTGATTATGCATATAATTTTTTCAGATTATTTGCTATTGTAAGTTATTACAAGATATTGAATATTTTACCCTGAATTATATGGTAAATCCTTGTTGCTTATGTATTTTATATATAATAATGTGTATCTGTTAATCCCATACTCTTAATTTATCCCCTCACTATCCTCTTTGGTAGCCATAAGTTTGTTTCCTATGTCTATGGGTCTTTCTCTGTTTTTAAATAGGTTCTTTTGTATTATTTTTTAGATTCCACATGTAAGCAATGTCATATAATATTTTCTTTGACTTACTTCATTGGTATGATATTCTCTAGGTCACCCATGTTGCCACAAATGGCAATATTTCATCCCTTTTTATGGATGAGTAATATTCTTTCATGTATATATGTGCCACATCTTCTTTATCCATGCATCTTTCCATGGACATTTAGGTTGCTCCCATGTATTTGCTATTGTATATAGTGCTTCTATGAACATTGGATCGCATGTATCTTTTAAAATTAGAGTTTTCATTCTTTTCCAGATATATGTCCAGGCATAAAATTGCAGAATATTATACAACACTGTTTTGATTACTGTGAAAGAACCTGAAAGCATGAGTCACTCTGTCGTGTCCTACTCTTTGCGACCCTATGGACTATAGCCCGCCAAGCCCCTCTATCCATGGGATTCTCCCAGCAAGAATACTGGAGTGGAAAGCCATTCCTTTCTACAGGGGATCTTCTCAGCCCAAGGACTGAACCCAAATCTCCTGCATTACAGGCAGATTCTTTATCATCTGAGCTACCAGGGAAGCCATTTTGATAGTTTTGTAATATGGCTTTAAATCAGAAAATGTGATGCCTCCAACCTGATAAAAGTTTTTAAAGATTGCTTTGGCTATCCACTGTTTTTCTTTTCTTGTTAAAGTATAATCAATTTACAATGTTGAATTAGTTTTTGGTATACAGTAAGGTGATTTAAAGCCAATGGGTATTTTTCAGTCCTCATATTGTCTTATCTTTCTGCAGCATTTATATAGTTGAATTTTCCATTCTTGACATATTCATTCTCTGGATTTCTTGACATTGTCCTACTTCCCATATTATTTATCCATCTCCTATCTATATGATCATTTAGCTTCAGTCTTGTCTGTGAACTCTTCACCTTTCCCATACCTTTAAGTTTTAGAATTTCTT
This sequence comes from Neotragus moschatus, assembly GCA_006410615.1. Lineage (NCBI taxonomy): Eukaryota > Metazoa > Chordata > Mammalia > Artiodactyla > Bovidae > Neotragus > Neotragus moschatus. The sequence goes on along the minus strand of SJYA01003240.1, from coordinate 259,000 downwards.
AGAGCCCAGACCTTGGCTCTCTCTTTCATATTCTTTCCTAAAGTAAACTCACCCAGACCCATGAACTCAATTGACTTTCTAAAATAGTTTACTAAAACATACTCTAATATTATTTGATCAAAATTATTAATTCTGAGTATTTCATTTTGAAAACCTTCAACTCTTGGTATAGGTGAATTTTTCTAGATAATAAAGTCACCGAAGAAATGAAATGTTGATTGTTCCTGCTCTTTGAAGTATATTTAGAACTATAAATTATATATTTTTACTGAATACATTCATGTGGTTGAGATAGAGACTGTTAAACTTAGGAAAATAATTACTTGAAGTAGAATATATATCCTTGGATAAATGCAGAATTTTAATATTTGTACTCAAAAATATTTCTAAAAAACTAACATAAGGACTGTGTGCATGTGTGTTTAGTAGTTCAATCGTGTCCAAATCTTTGCAACCCTTTGGACTGTAGCCCATCAGGATCCTCTGTCTATGGGTTTTTCCAGGTAAAAATACTGGAATGGGTTGCCATGCCCTCCTCCAGGGGATCGTCCTGACACAGGAATCAAACTCTCATCTCCTGTGTCTCCTGCATTGCAGGTGGATTCTTTACCTGCTGAGCCATCAAGGAAGGCCCAACATAAAGACTATCTATGTTTAATATTCAACTAAGAAAACTGTAAAATATTTATGTTGGAGTATATGCTGACAGTTTTCTTGGAAAAAATAGGAATACTGTTTAATTCTAAAAAGTAAAACATTAGAAATGACTTAAACAGAATAGGCCAATAGACATTTATTTTTACTTTAGTTGCATTTATTTTTTACTCTTCCTCCATCCAATCAGTCTCACTGTCTTATATACCAGAACTATATCCCATAGCTTTACGACGGATCAAGATGTGACTTTCTTCATTTTTAGCAATCTCCATTTTGACTTTGGGCACACATTGTTCTTTAGTTTTGCATAGCAGAACACCTTTTCTTATTGCTTCCATCAAGGCCATCCTTGCTTTATTGATCATTGGTAGAGTTGATGGAGGAGATTGCTTAAAGCTGGGACAAACTGGAGTTGATGAAGATTGGGACACTGATAGAGCCCAGGGGCTTGATATAGAAGATGGTGACTGTACAAAGGAAAAGAGTGATTGTAGAGTGGAAAATTTTGTTGACTTCAAACTTGATGATCTTGGGTGTGGTGTAGTCAAATGTCCTGTTGGTTGTGCAACTGAAGATCTTGACAACTGTGCAACTGACGATCTTGATGACTGTGTATCTAAACATCCTGATGGTTGGGCAACTGAAAGTCTTGGTAACTGAGCAACTGGAAGTTTTAATGATGGAATCAAAGATACTGATGTTTGTAGATATGAAGATGCTGATGATAGTGAAATTGAACTTTGTAGTGTTTGTGGAGTTGAAGATCTTGGTAATGGTGCAGTTGAAGACCTTGATGTTGGTGGAACCACTTATCTTGGTGGTGGTGGAAGTGACAATATTAGTCTTGATGGAACTGAAGATCCTGGTGATTGCACATCTGATGCAGAGTCATTTAGATCTATAATTGCAGCCCCCGATTGAATTCTAGGTGAAGTTACTGGAGGAGATAAAGGTGGAGGCATTTCCTGATCTTTACTTTGTGGGACTAAACCATCTGGTATCAGTTCATAATATTGGAAAGGTTCAGGTGTTGGAGGAGAGATATCTGTTTCAGGTGGTGTAATTAGAAGAGCTGTATCAAGAGTGGTCTGCAGGCAATCAGGAGGTAGTGATGCTTACTGGATCACTGAAAACAGTTGGTGTAAGTTGAGTAAGGGAATGCATTACTGAAGAAATAATTGTCCTCTTTGAAGCTCTTAATACAGCTAACCAATCAGGTGGTAGTGGAGGTGGTGAATTGGGTGCTGTGGGACTCATGAACACCTCTGTTTTAAGACGAGTTCGAGATTGGGGGTGCAAGTCTTCTCCCATTCCAGTTCCATAATTGACATAGGTATGTGAATTTTTCACATCGCCAGCTCCATGCACTGGCTGTTGTAAAGGGCTGGATAATATCTTTCCTACAGTTCTTGTTAAAAGTTTACTGATTTCACTAAATGTGAAAGTGCAAAATGAATTTTCAGCTGACTGATCTACATATGAATGAGAGATCTCACCACAGGCATCTGTGATATGGTCCACAGTAATATTATCTTCTATCGATTGACCTTGAGGCACACATTTTGGCTCATATGGATAATCTAGGTGCTTCTTCTTTTGCTTGATCTTCCCTCCCTTTTGTTCTTCTCTCTCAAAATATAAAACAGGACAAATTTGTAAACTTTCTCTACCATCTTGGCAGTAACCAGCAGGCATAGTAAGAGATGATGTCTGTACACAGGAACCATGTTTTCCATACCTTTTAACAGATTTGGAAGAGTATACTTGCTGTGATTGAAAAGCTGTATTTTGTATGGCAAAACCCAACAAAATATTGTAAAGCAATTATCCTCCAATAAAAAATAAATTTAAATATAAAAAAAAAATGAAAAGCTGTATTTTGAAATATCCTCTTTGATTTTCTAACTTGCAAGAACATGCCTTCCTTTGGATCATCTTGGGTAATGCCATCAGTTAACTGGATTACACTCTGTTGTAAAGTGTTAAGTTTGAAATAGAACCTATCGACCTCTTTGGTTAGTTCCCAAAACATATATTCAGTATATTTATTAGATCATTTACTTGTCTAGCTATATTATTTAAAGACATTGGGGTTACATAAACTAACTCCTCTCGAATTTTTCTGGGACCTGCTGATTGATTTGAGGGCCCTTCATCTTTTTCTTCATTTAATGACATTTCAGAACCACATTAGTTTACTAGGAAAAGTTGCAAGGGCTCACTTGTCTCACCTCTTTTGAGCATCCGTAACTTTTTTCAGACTCACTCCAAGCTTTACAGGGTTTTGAATTCTGCCAGCAACATCCAGCAATTGGCACACTGCTTGTATGTGAGAATAAAAGCTCCTGCCTCCAGTTTTTGAGCAGTAGTAACCTGGCAATAAAGTCCTATGTCAGAATCTTAATATTGTGTAAGCAGTGAGAGAATAATGCCTTCAAACCATTGCCACACCCCTCTGTCCCACCCTCTCTGGAACTAGTTTCACAAAGATAGAGACCAGCCAGAGAGAAACAAACAGGGTTACCACCTGACTTCTCATTTAATGTTTCTCAAAATACAACCCTAGATATGAGACCGTATTATCCCATGTGACCACCAACATACTTCACTGACTTTAAATAGCATTTGTCTCTCATCTGATTCCAAAAATTATCTTACACTTGAAATATTTGTTTTGAGCTCCACTTGGATATCAATGTGTTCTCTTATTCTACCCACACCTACCTCTCCTCCCTGCATCTCTTATTTCTGAATACAATAAGTCCATCAATCCAGTTACTCCAAAACTTGATGATTCACTTTATTCTTGACAGTTCTCTTATTTTTATATCCAGTCTACAATATGGTCAGTTCTATCTCAAATTATATTCCCCAATGTATCCACTTCTCTCCACCTACCTTACCACTAGTAAATTTCTCACCATCCTTGATCAGAATGATCAGAGGAGCCTTCTAAATAGTGTTCTTGTTATTTTCTTTCCCTCTTCCAATCTATTCTCCTTCCTCCTTCATCCATATGTCTGTGCATCCTTCCATTCATCATCTATCAAAGAAAGTGTTTAAAATATTCAATTTATAAAAACCTCTAGGTAAGATGATAAGGTATAGCTAAATGACCAAAAAAAAAAAAAAAACTCATCCTTAAAAAATATGTGAACGAAAATGAATTTTAAAATGAAAAAGTAAATACTTCAGCACCATAAAAAAAATAAGGGGCATAATCCCCTACCATGCACTAGGGAAATTGTTGTCCAAAGACATGGAGACCAGGGATTTTAGGAACTTGNATAAATTATATGAACAAAAATGAATTTTAAAATGAAAAAATAAATACTTCAGCAACATAAAAAAAAAATAAGGGGGATAATCCCCTACCACGTACTAGGGAAATTGGTGCCCAAAGATATGGAGACCAGGGATTTTAGGAACTCGTACATGACTTCTATTCACATTGTTTAAGGAGTGTCTTGATGATGGGGTTGAGGCTGATATTGACTGGAAGAAGTTGGTAAGCATTTGGGAAAGTGTCACTCATAATTGCAATCTGTAGGGAAAGGGTTGAAAAAAGCAAATGAGTTTCCTGGGTGAAAGGTACAAGGTATCTCTCTCTCCTCCATACTTCCACACTGAAAACAGAATGTCTTAAATAATCAGAGCTAGCCATGAAATTAAAAGATGCTTACTCCTTGGAAGAAAAGTTATGACCAATCTAGATAGCATATTGAANTGGCTTAAAACTCAATATTAATTAAAAAAAATAAGATCATGGTATCCAGTCTCATCACTTCATGGGAAATAAATGGGGAAACAGTGGAAACAGTGTCAGACTTTATTTTTCTGGACTCCAAAATCACTGCAACCATGAAATTAAAAGACGCTTACTCCTTGGAAGAAAAGTTATGACCAACCTAGATAGCATATTCAAAAGCAGAGATATTACTTTGTCGACTAAGGTCCATCTAGTCAAGGCTATCATTTTTCCAGTAGTCATGTATGGATGTGAGAGTTGGACTGTGAAGAAAGCTGAGTGCTGAAGAATTGATGCTTTTGAACTGTGGTGTTGGAGAAGACTCTTGAGAGTCCCTTGGACTGCAAGGAGATCCAACTAGTCCATTCTGAAGGAGATCAGCCCTGGGATTTCTTTGGAAGGAATGATGCTGAAGCTGGAACTCCAATACTCTGGCCACCTCATGTGAAGAGTTGACCCATTGGAAAAGACTCTGATGCTGGGAAGGATTGGGGGCAGGAGGAGAAGGGGACGATAGAGGATGAGATGGCTGGATGGCATCACTGACACTATAGACGTGAGTCTGAGTGAACTCTGGGAGTTGGTGATGGACAGGGAGGCCTGGCGTGCTGCGATTCATGGGGTCGCAAAGAGTCGGACACGACTGAGCGACTGAACTGAACTGATTGGCCTTTCCTAGTGGCTCAGATGGTAAAGAATCTGCCTGTAATATAGGAGACACATGTTTGATCCTTAGGTCGGGAAAATCCCCTGAAGGAGGAAATAGCAACCCACTCCAGTATTCTTGCCTGGAGAATTCTGTAAACAGAGGAGTCTGGAGGGCTATGGCCCATGGTGTTGCAAAGATTCAGGACTGAGCAACTAGCTAACTAACATGGAAAGCAGAAGCTGGGAAGCCTGTGATCTCAGTTTACTAGTTGAAAACCGATCAACCTTCACCCCACTTTCATCCTTCCTAAGTGATAACCTAAGGATGTGTAAGGAGTCAATATCAGTTGCTTCATCTCTCTCTGATTTCAGCCACATGCAAAGATAGTTAATCCTTTTAGCAAGAAAATTAAGCAAAAGCCCCTTTTTCCCTTCAAAATGATAACTCCCTCCTTTAACCTATTTCTGTAGTTTTATGTTAAAGACACATCTCTCCTTTAACCTATTTCTGTAGTTTTATGTTAAAGACACATCTCTTGGAGTCTTCGGGCTTCCCTGACGGCTCAGACGGTAAAGCGTCTGCCTGCAATAAGGGAGACCTGGGCTCGATCCCTGGGTCGGAAAGATTCCCCGGAGAAGGAAATGGCAAGCCACTACAGTACTCTTGTCTGGAAAATTCCATGGATGAAGGAGCCTGGTAGGCTACAGTCCATGGGATCGCAGACGGACACAACTAAGCAACTTCATTGGTTCACTTGGAGTCTTCAGGAATCCCCTATTAAAACATCACTGACATGTGCAGGGAGAGTATGTTATAGTATTATTTATTAAAAATAATAGTAGCAAAGCTGGGGACTTCCCTGGAGGTCCAGTGGCTCACTCTGCACTTCCAGTGCAGAGGGTACAGGTTCGATCCCTGGTCAGGTAACTAGATCCTACATTGCTACATGGCACAGGCAAAAAAAAGTAAGCAAAATGGGAAAGAGACTAGATGTTCTATACCAGGGGAACAGTATTTATAGAATAAACTATGATGAAGCCACAGGATGTAATATGAAGACAACTTTAAAATCATGTATATAATTTTAATAAGATGAGAAATGATCACCAAATAGTGTTAGCTGAAAAACAGCATGCTGGAGGTCTAATATAAAAAATTATCTCTATTTTTTAATTTAAAAAAATCAAAGACACCAAAATCCTAAGACTAATATCTCTAAAAGGTAGAATTACAAATGGACTTACATTTTGTTTTATTTTTATATTTTCCCACCAAACCTGTAAAAATGAATATTAGTCTTATAATCGGAAAGAATTGTTTGTATGCCATTATTCCTGAGAAAGGTGATAGCTAAATTTTTGTCAAAAGAAAAAGGGAGCTCTAACAGCTAACAAGAGCTAGGGATAATTGACAGGATTACACCTGTGGGAAGGTGGTGGAGAGTGGGTAAAGGGCAGGAAGGTAAGACTGAGTAACAATTTTTTTTCCGACTACCACCTTGTGTCATTAAGGCCTCATTTCACCCGTCTCTGTAGTAGGAGAGCAGCACCGGGCCCAGCTAATCACTGTTATCCAGAGTCAAAAATCAGGCAAAACAGAAAGACATTGTTGAAAACGTTGCCTAAGGAAAACAAACCCTCTCAATAGCAGACAGATTGATACATAGACTTTGAGATCTTTATTTTGGTGGCTTCGCGAGGCAAAGAGAACAGAAAAATCAGTTACCATTTAAAGTTTTATTTTTGTTCTGCTCAGCTCAATTCACATTGATTATGAATGGCCCAAATAATATTTAATAAGCTCTAAATGATGTTCTGTCCTTCATGGAATTCATTTGGTCATTTGCAGGTGTCTATGATTCAGTTCAGTTCAGTTCAGTCGCTCAATCGTGTCCGACTATTTGCAATCCCATGGACTGCAGCATGCCACATCTCCCTGTCTATCACCCACTTATGTAGTTTACTCAAAGTCATGTCCATTGAGTCAGTGATGCCATCCAACCATCTCATCCTCTGTCGTCACCTTTTCCTCCTGCCTTCAGTCGTTCCCAGCAGCAGGGTCTTTTCAAATGAGCCAGTTCTTCGCATCAGGTGGCCAAAGTAATGGAGTTTTAGCTTCAGCATCAGTCCTTCCAATGAATATTCAGGACTGATTTCCTCCAGGATGGACTGATTGGATCTTCTTGCAGTCCAAGGGACTCTCAAGAGTCCTCTTCAACACCACAGTTCAAAAGCATCAATTCTTCGGTGCTCAGCTTTCCTTATAGTCTAACTCTCACATCCATACATGACTACTGGAAAAACCATAGCTTTGACTAGATGGACTTTTGTTGGCAAAGTAATGTCTCTGTTTTTTAATATGCTGTCTAGGTGGGTCATAGCTTTTCTTCCAAAGAGCAAGCATCTTTAATTTCATAGCTGCAATCATCATCTGCAGTGATTTTGGAGCCACCAAAAATAGTCTGTCACTGTTTCCATTGTTTCCCCATCCATTTGCCATGAAGTGATGGGGCTGGATGTCATGATCTTAGTTTTCTGAATGTTGAGTTTTAAGCCAACTTTTAAACTCTCCTCTTTCACTTTCATCAAAAGGCTTTTTAGCTCTTCTTCACTCTCTGCCATAAGGGTGGTGTCATCTGCATAGCTGAGGTTATTGATATTTTTCCTGGTAATCTTGATTCCAGCTTGTGCTTCATTCAGCCCAGTGTTTCTCATGATGTACTCTGCATACATCAGACTCTGCGCTTCTACTGCCAACGGCCTGAGTTCTGTCCCTAATAGGGGAACTAAGATCCCACATGCTTTGTGGGGCAGCCAATAAATAAAAATAAAGGCTTTACCAATGGAAAGACTTGTGAAGTTAAACAGGCTAAGTAATCAAAGATTGTAAGTAATGAGTGAAAAAAACACAGAGAAAGTTAAAGCAGACAGAGTTCTGTCCTAACTGTCAGAAGGCCGGGCTGTGTAGTGAGAACTTGGTGCCATCCACTGATGAGTCTGAAATCGTCTTCCTGTGGTCCTCATCCTGCCTTCAGCACATCGCCCATTGGGCGGGGAGGGGAAATGGAACCATAAAATTGATCTCACTGGCCACGTAGTCTACCCTGTAGACTTTGAACTTGTAGTAAACGGTCCTCTGCTGTTCTCCAGCTTTCTTACCTCTTTGCGGTGAATCTCACTGATCCACCTAGTCTTATCATTGCCAATGGTTAACTGGTAGAAATGTCTAATCCTTTTGTCAGTTTCCCCAGATACTTTCCCTCTACAGCCAATACCATGCCTGTTTATCAGATAAGCTTTTCCTTCTCCTTATAAGATTGGTCCCTCTGGAAAGTGCATTTTTATTGTATTTCCTTGTTTCTTCAGCTCAAAGAAGTGCTGTCCTGTTGTTTCAGGGAAACACATAAGAGCCTAGCCCTCGTGTCTCAGCATAGTCACCGCAGTCTCCTTTGAAGTCTGACTGAGAAACCAGCACGCAGTGAAGGCAGAGAGATAGTCATGAGAAGATACTTTCCCCAAGGCAAGAAAAAGACATTTCGGACACTGTGAGAGAGAAAAAGACAACTGTCCTTTGCAGGTCTGGCAACCCCAGGGACTTGGTGCTATAGTGGTCATGTGTACCAGACAGGCACTGTCTGACAGGTTGTCTGAGCAAGGAAATCTCAACAACCTTGTAAACATATGACAAAAATCAGGGGCCTGAATAAATGGTATTAAGCGATTTGCTATGTCAGTAATTAGATCTCAGAAAAAACTACTCCCCAGGGACCCCTTCATCTCAATCGTTCATGACGTCACACCCTCACTGTAAGATGGTGCATTCCCTCATCCGCCCAGATGAAAATGAAGGAACCAGGATTAGTTCCAAACAACAATAATAATAACCTCAATAAGGTCAGGGAGAAAATATATTTAAATGAAGGCTTTAAAAGCATGGAATTCTGTGACTTAGAGGAAAGGAATATAGCTTAGAAAAAACTCAACAGTGCTCAACTGTCTTAGCTCAGGTTTCACAGAAACAGAGCCTAAAATGAGGATTTTTGCTCCAGTGACTTCTTGGCTTATGCTCTCAGGACAGGGGGGATAAGGTGAAAGAGTGGGCCTGGGAGTGGAGGGGGAAGCTAAGCAAGAATCTCGTCTTAGCTGGAGACCAGCTTCAGTGTGGCTGCCCTGGCTGGTAATGAGGGCATGGATGGGGCACCCATGGCATCCACTATACCAAGTGAGCACCAGAGCTGGACCTCAGCTGGACAGAGCAGTGGCTGAATGTGACAGGAAGTTCTATGGACATTCACTCACATCCATTCCCACCTCACCAGAATGAAAGTCCCTCCTTTTGGGAAGTGCAGGAGATAAATCAATAGTAGAATTCTCATGTCATGAATCAGACAAATATGGATCAGATGCCTGTTGTGGTCCATGCCACTTTCAAGCAGGGAGCAGATTATTCATTTTGTCTAAACCTCAGTTTTCTCATTTATAAATTAATAATAAATACAAATACATCTGCTATTAGAGATAATAATACTACCTTAGTGGTGGGGTAATTATTAAACAAGACCTTGTATTTTAATACTCAGTAACAGCCATGAAATTAAGAGATACTTGCTTATTGGAAGAAAAGCTATGACCAACCTAGACAGCATATTAAAAAAGTAAAGACATTACTTTACTGACAAAGGTCTGTCTAGGTAAAGCTATGGTTTTTCCAGTAGTCATGTATGGATGTGAGAGTTGGACTGTGAAGAAAGCTGAGTGCTGAAGAATTGATGCTTTTGAACTGTGGTGTTGGAGAAGACTCTTGAGAGTCCCTTGGACTGCAAGGAGATCCAACTAGTCCATTCTGAAGGAGATCAGCCCTGGGATTTCTTTGGAAGGAATGATGCTGAAGCTGGAACTCCAATACTCTGGCCACCTCATGTGAAGAGTTGACCCATTGGAAAAGACTCTGATGCTGGGAAGGATTGGGGGCAGGAGGAGAAGGGGACGATAGAGGATGAGATGGCTGGATGGCATCACTGACACTATAGACGTGAGTCTGAGTGAACTCTGGGAGTTGGTGATGGACAGGGAGGCCTGGCGTGCTGCGATTCATGGGGTCGCAAAGAGTCGGACACGACTGAGCGACTGAACTGAACTGATTGGCCTTTCCTAGTGGCTCAGATGGTAAAGAATCTGCCTGTAATATAGGAGACACATGTTTGATCCTTAGGTCGGGAAAATCCCCTGAAGGAGGAAATAGCAACCCACTCCAGTATTCTTGCCTGGAGAATTCTGTAAACAGAGGAGTCTGGAGGGCTATGGCCCATGGTGTTGCAAAGATTCAGGACTGAGCAACTAGCTAACTAACATGGAAAGCAGAAGCTGGGAAGCCTGTGATCTCAGTTTACTAGTTGAAAACCGATCAACCTTCACCCCACTTTCATCCTTCCTAAGTGATAACCTAAGGATGTGTAAGGAGTCAATATCAGTTGCTTCATCTCTCTCTGATTTCAGCCACATGCAAAGATAGTTAATCCTTTTAGCAAGAAAATTAAGCAAAAGCCCCTTTTTCCCTTCAAAATGATAACTCCCTCCTTTAACCTATTTCTGTAGTTTTATGTTAAAGACACATCTCTCCTTTAACCTATTTCTGTAGTTTTATGTTAAAGACACATCTCTTGGAGTCTTCGGGCTTCCCTGACGGCTCAGACGGTAAAGCGTCTGCCTGCAATAAGGGAGACCTGGGCTCGATCCCTGGGTCGGAAAGATTCCCCGGAGAAGGAAATGGCAAGCCACTACAGTACTCTTGTCTGGAAAATTCCATGGATGAAGGAGCCTGGTAGGCTACAGTCCATGGGATCGCAGACGGACACAACTAAGCAACTTCATTGGTTCACTTGGAGTCTTCAGGAATCCCCTATTAAAACATCACTGACATGTGCAGGGAGAGTATGTTATAGTATTATTTATTAAAAATAATAGTAGCAAAGCTGGGGACTTCCCTGGAGGTCCAGTGGCTCACTCTGCACTTCCAGTGCAGAGGGTACAGGTTCGATCCCTGGTCAGGTAACTAGATCCTACATTGCTACATGGCACAGGCAAAAAAAAGTAAGCAAAATGGGAAAGAGACTAGATGTTCTATACCAGGGGAACAGTATTTATAGAATAAACTATGATGAAGCCACAGGATGTAATATGAAGACAACTTTAAAATCATGTATATAATTTTAATAAGATGAGAAATGATCACCAAATAGTGTTAGCTGAAAAACAGCATGCTGGAGGTCTAATATAAAAAATTATCTCTATTTTTTAATTTAAAAAAATCAAAGACACCAAAATCCTAAGACTAATATCTCTAAAAGGTAGAATTACAAATGGACTTACATTTTGTTTTATTTTTATATTTTCCCACCAAACCTGTAAAAATGAATATTAGTCTTATAATCGGAAAGAATTGTTTGTATGCCATTATTCCTGAGAAAGGTGATAGCTAAATTTTTGTCAAAAGAAAAAGGGAGCTCTAACAGCTAACAAGAGCTAGGGATAATTGACAGGATTACACCTGTGGGAAGGTGGTGGAGAGTGGGTAAAGGGCAGGAAGGTAAGACTGAGTAACAATTTTTTTTCCGACTACCACCTTGTGTCATTAAGGCCTCATTTCACCCGTCTCTGTAGTAGGAGAGCAGCACCGGGCCCAGCTAATCACTGTTATCCAGAGTCAAAAATCAGGCAAAACAGAAAGACATTGTTGAAAACGTTGCCTAAGGAAAACAAACCCTCTCAATAGCAGACAGATTGATACATAGACTTTGAGATCTTTATTTTGGTGGCTTCGCGAGGCAAAGAGAACAGAAAAATCAGTTACCATTTAAAGTTTTATTTTTGTTCTGCTCAGCTCAATTCACATTGATTATGAATGGCCCAAATAATATTTAATAAGCTCTAAATGATGTTCTGTCCTTCATGGAATTCATTTGGTCATTTGCAGGTGTCTATGATTCAGTTCAGTTCAGTTCAGTCGCTCAATCGTGTCCGACTATTTGCAATCCCATGGACTGCAGCATGCCACATCTCCCTGTCTATCACCCACTTATGTAGTTTACTCAAAGTCATGTCCATTGAGTCAGTGATGCCATCCAACCATCTCATCCTCTGTCGTCACCTTTTCCTCCTGCCTTCAGTCGTTCCCAGCAGCAGGGTCTTTTCAAATGAGCCAGTTCTTCGCATCAGGTGGCCAAAGTAATGGAGTTTTAGCTTCAGCATCAGTCCTTCCAATGAATATTCAGGACTGATTTCCTCCAGGATGGACTGATTGGATCTTCTTGCAGTCCAAGGGACTCTCAAGAGTCCTCTTCAACACCACAGTTCAAAAGCATCAATTCTTCGGTGCTCAGCTTTCCTTATAGTCTAACTCTCACATCCATACATGACTACTGGAAAAACCATAGCTTTGACTAGATGGACTTTTGTTGGCAAAGTAATGTCTCTGTTTTTTAATATGCTGTCTAGGTGGGTCATAGCTTTTCTTCCAAAGAGCAAGCATCTTTAATTTCATAGCTGCAATCATCATCTGCAGTGATTTTGGAGCCACCAAAAATAGTCTGTCACTGTTTCCATTGTTTCCCCATCCATTTGCCATGAAGTGATGGGGCTGGATGTCATGATCTTAGTTTTCTGAATGTTGAGTTTTAAGCCAACTTTTAAACTCTCCTCTTTCACTTTCATCAAAAGGCTCTTTAGCTCTTCTTCACTCTCTGCCATAAGGGTGGTGTCATCTGCATAGCTGAGGTTATTGATATTTTTCCTGGTAATCTTGATTCCAGCTTGTGCTTCATTCAGCCCAGTGTTTCTCATGATGTACTCTGCATACATCAGACTCTGCGCTTCTACTGCCAACGGCCTGAGTTCTGTCCCTAATAGGGGAACTAAGATCCCACATGCTTTGTGGGGCAGCCAATAAATAAAAATAAAGGCTTTACCAATGGAAAGACTTGTGAAGTTAAACAGGCTAAGTAATCAAAGATTGTAAGTAATGAGTGAAAAAAACACAGAGAAAGTTAAAGCAGACAGAGTTCTGTCCTAACTGTCAGAAGGCCGGGCTGTGTAGTGAGAACTTGGTGCCATCCACTGATGAGTCTGAAATCGTCTTCCTGTGGTCCTCATCCTGCCTTCAGCACATCGCCCATTGGGCGGGGAGGGGAAATGGAACCATAAAATTGATCTCACTGGCCACGTAGTCTACCCTGTAGACTTTGAACTTGTAGTAAACGGTCCTCTGCTGTTCTCCAGCTTTCTTATCTCTTTGCGGTGAATCTCACTGATCCACCTAGTCTTATCATTGCCAATGGTTAACTGGTAGAAATGTCTAATCCTTTTGTCAGTTTCCCCAGATACTTTCCCTCTACAGCCAATACCATGCCTGTTTATCAGATAAGCTTTTCCTTCTCCTTATAAGATTGGTCCCTCTGGAAAGTGCATTTTTATTGTATTTCCTTGTTTCTTCAGCTCAAAGAAGTGCTGTCCTGTTGTTTCAGGGAAACACATAAGAGCCTAGCCCTCGTGTCTCAGCATAGTCACCGCAGTCTCCTTTGAAGTCTGACTGAGAAACCAGCACGCAGTGAAGGCAGAGAGATAGTCATGAGAAGATACTTTCCCCAAGGCAAGAAAAAGACATTTCGGACACTGTGAGAGAGAAAAAGACAACTGTCCTTTGCAGGTCTGGCAACCCCAGGGACTTGGTGCTATAGTGGTCATGTGTACCAGACAGGCACTGTCTGACAGGTTGTCTGAGCAAGGAAATCTCAACAACCTTGTAAACATATGACAAAAATCAGGGGCCTGAATAAATGGTATTAAGCGATTTGCTATGTCAGTAATTAGATCTCAGAAAAAACTACTCCCCAGGGACCCCTTCATCTCAATCGTTCATGACGTCACACCCTCACTGTAAGATGGTGCATTCCCTCATCCGCCCAGATGAAAATGAAGGAACCAGGATTAGTTCCAAACAACAATAATAATAACCTCAATAAGGTCAGGGAGAAAATATATTTAAATGAAGGCTTTAAAAGCATGGAATTCTGTGACTTAGAGGAAAGGAATATAGCTTAGAAAAAACTCAACAGTGCTCAACTGTCTTAGCTCAGGTTTCACAGAAACAGAGCCTAAAATGAGGATTTTTGCTCCAGTGACTTCTTGGCTTATGCTCTCAGGACAGGGGGGATAAGGTGAAAGAGTGGGCCTGGGAGTGGAGGGGGAAGCTAAGCAAGAATCTCGTCTTAGCTGGAGACCAGCTTCAGTGTGGCTGCCCTGGCTGGTAATGAGGGCATGGATGGGGCACCCATGGCATCCACTATACCAAGTGAGCACCAGAGCTGGACCTCAGCTGGACAGAGCAGTGGCTGAATGTGACAGGAAGTTCTATGGACATTCACTCACATCCATTCCCACCTCACCAGAATGAAAGTCCCTCCTTTTGGGAAGTGCAGGAGATAAATCAATAGTAGAATTCTCATGTCATGAATCAGACAAATATGGATCAGATGCCTGTTGTGGTCCATGCCACTTTCAAGCAGGGAGCAGATTATTCATTTTGTCTAAACCTCAGTTTTCTCATTTATAAATTAATAATAAATACAAATACATCTGCTATTAGAGATAATAATACTACCTTAGTGGTGGGGTAATTATTAAACAAGACCTTGTATTTTAATACTCAGTAACAGCCATGAAATTAAGAGATACTTGCTTATTGGAAGAAAAGCTATGACCAACCTAGACAGCATATTAAAAAAGTAAAGACATTACTTTACTGACAAAGGTCTGTCTAGGTAAAGCTATGGTTTTTCCAGTAGTCATGTATGGATGTGAGAACTGGACCATAAAGAAAGCTGAGTGCCAAAAAATTGATGCTTTTGAACTGTGGTGTTGGAGAAGACTCTTAAGAATCCCTTGGACTGCAAGGAGATCCAACCAGTCCATCCTAAAGGAAATCAGTCCTGAATATTCATTGGAAGGACTGATGCTGAAGCTGAAGTTCCAATACTTTGGCCACCTGATGCGAAGAACTGACTCATTTGAAAAGACCCCAGTGCTGGCAAAGATTGAAGGCAGGAGGAGAAGGGGACGACAAAGGATGAGATGGTTGGATGGCATCACTGACTCGATGGACATGAGTTTGAACAAGCTCTGCAGTCTATGGGGTCGCAAAGAGTCAGACATGACTGAGCAAGTGAATTGAGCTGAACTGAACTGAACCTGGCTAAGCTCATTAAAATACATAGTAAAGGTTTGATAACTGGGGATTATTATTGATTTGGAAGATATTTTTTCAACAATATGTATCTGATGAGAACTGTAAAATGATGCCCCATCCATGGGAAATCCAGTAATTGTACCAACACCTAACATAGCATGTCTCTTGAACTTATCAAGAGCTTTCATAGGTGGAGTCTCATTGACCCTGTTTTATAGGAACAGAAACAAAGACTCAGCTCAAGAGAGCACACCAGGAAAAGACCCTGGACACACTTCCACAAGTTGCAAGTCCCCTGTAGATCTCACTTTTGTTAACAAAGTTTTACCAACCCTCCAAGGACAGATGTGTCAGCTTTTCCCAGGGACTGGGTGACATTCAAATTTCATGTTGGAAAGTACATTTCTATCCATCCTGGAATGAAAGAATCATTGAATCAATGAGGGAACATTAGGGCTTCCCAGAGGCCAAGTGTTGATTTATCTGCGTTGTTGGCAGAGCCAGCCACATTGCTGATCCTTTCTCACACAGGCTTAGCACACAGACCGGAGAGAATCGTACCTTTAATCTGAGCACCAAGATCCATAAGCCAAAAGCAGTGAAAGGCAACAGGAGGCTCAACCCAAATAACCTCTCCTTAGTCTTCCAACTCAGAAATTGGTCAACCAAAGTACAAAGACCTAAAATGTGAACATGCCCTGTCTGTAGGGTGCCACTGATATCACTCACAGCACAGTCATTTGGAAAAAGCGAGATGGATCCTGGTTTTCTCTTCAGCAGCAAGTTCAAAAGAAAACAATTCTATATTTTCTCTTTTTAAGACTATCTGATAACAAACAACAATTTAGCTGACTTTTTTTCCTCTAGTGAATGCTTTTAAGTATCATGTAGTCACTCCTGTAGTCAAAGCACAAATTAGTCCATAGAAGTGAATGATTTTTTTCCCCTATTTTTTGTGCCGAAGAAAGGCAACTCTTCTAGGAAGCTACTCTTCTAAGAGCCATGTAATTGGTCTCTGGCCCAGGTTTCCAAAGAAATTAGTTCAGAGGGAAATTCAGCAGAGAGTAAGTGTTATTTAGATCTAGAATAATAGGATCCTCCAACATCCTGGATGGAAGAAATCTTAGAGGTCATCTCTATGCATAAATTCTCCTTTCAGAGTCCATGTAAAGTAACCATTCAATCAGCTTCAGATTGAATGGTAGAAAGCTGGTAGAAGATTTGTCCATATTTTGAGCTAAAATATTTTCCACTCTGATGACGTCTACTCATTGGTTCTCACTCTGCCCTTAACATCCCTATATCTTTGAAGGGGTGTCAAATCTCTGTCATGGGACAGACATTTCCTACTTAACACATCCATCAGGGTCCCTTCTATACTCTCTTCACCACCCTTCACTTCAGTTCAGTCGCTCAGTTGTTTCCGACTCTTTGCGACCCCATGGACTGCAGCACGACAGGCTTCCCTGTCCATCACCAACTCCTGAGCTTACTCAAATTATGTCCATAGAGTTGTGATGGCATCCAACCATCTCACCCTCTGTTGTCCCCTTCTCCTCCTGTCTTCAATCTTTCCCAGTATCAGGGTCTTTTCAAATGAGTCAATTCTTCACAGCAGGGGGTCCAAGAATTGGAGTTTCAGCTTCAGCATCAGTCCTACCAATGAATATTCCGGACTGATTTCCTTTAGGATCGACTGGTTGGATCTCCATGCAGTCCAAGGGACTCTCAAGAGTCTTCTCCAACACCATAGTTCAAAAGCANACCTGGCTAAGCTCATTAAAATACATAGTAAAGGTTTGATAACTGGGGATTATTATTGATTTGGAAGATATTTTTTCAACAATATGTATCTGATGAGAACTGTAAAATGATGCCCCATCCATGGGAAATCCAGTAATTGTACCAACACCTAACATAGCATGTCTCTTGAACTTATCAAGAGCTTTCATAGGTGGAGTCTCATTGACCCTGTTTTATAGGAACAGAAACAAAGACTCAGCTCAAGAGAGCACACCAGGAAAAGACCCTGGACACACTTCCACAAGTTGCAAGTCCCCTGTAGATCTCACTTTTGTTAACAAAGTTTTACCAACCCTCCAAGGACAGATGTGTCAGCTTTTCCCAGGGACTGGGTGACATTCAAATTTCATGTTGGAAAGTACATTTCTATCCATCCTGGAATGAAAGAATCATTGAATCAATGAGGGAACATTAGGGCTTCCCAGAGGCCAAGTGTTGATTTATCTGCGTTGTTGGCAGAGCCAGCCACATTGCTGATCCTTTCTCACACAGGCTTAGCACACAGACCGGAGAGAATCGTACCTTTAATCTGAGCACCAAGATCCATAAGCCAAAAGCAGTGAAAGGCAACAGGAGGCTCAACCCAAATAACCTCTCCTTAGTCTTCCAACTCAGAAATTGGTCAACCAAAGTACAAAGACCTAAAATGTGAACATGCCCTGTCTGTAGGGTGCCACTGATATCACTCACAGCACAGTCATTTGGAAAAAGCGAGATGGATCCTGGTTTTCTCTTCAGCAGCAAGTTCAAAAGAAAACAATTCTATATTTTCTCTTTTTAAGACTATCTGATAACAAACAACAATTTAGCTGACTTTTTTTCCTCTAGTGAATGCTTTTAAGTATCATGTAGTCACTCCTGTAGTCAAAGCACAAATTAGTCCATAGAAGTGAATGATTTTTTTCCCCTATTTTTTGTGCCGAAGAAAGGCAACTCTTCTAGGAAGCTACTCTTCTAAGAGCCATGTAATTGGTCTCTGGCCCAGGTTTCCAAAGAAATTAGTTCAGAGGGAAATTCAGCAGAGAGTAAGTGTTATTTAGATCTAGAATAATAGGATCCTCCAACATCCTGGATGGAAGAAATCTTAGAGGTCATCTCTATGCATAAATTCTCCTTTCAGAGTCCATGTAAAGTAACCATTCAATCAGCTTCAGATTGAATGGTAGAAAGCTGGTAGAAGATTTGTCCATATTTTGAGCTAAAATATTTTCCACTCTGATGACGTCTACTCATTGGTTCTCACTCTGCCCTTAACATCCCTATATCTTTGAAGGGGTGTCAAATCTCTGTCATGGGACAGACATTTCCTACTTAACACATCCATCAGGGTCCCTTCTATACTCTCTTCACCACCCTTCACTTCAGTTCAGTCGCTCAGTTGTTTCCGACTCTTTGCGACCCCATGGACTGCAGCACGACAGGCTTCCCTGTCCATCACCAACTCCTGAGCTTACTCAAATTATGTCCATAGAGTTGTGATGGCATCCAACCATCTCACCCTCTGTTGTCCCCTTCTCCTCCTGTCTTCAATCTTTCCCAGTATCAGGGTCTTTTCAAATGAGTCAATTCTTCACAGCAGGGGGTCCAAGAATTGGAGTTTCAGCTTCAGCATCAGTCCTACCAATGAATATTCCGGACTGATTTCCTTTAGGATCGACTGGTTGGATCTCCATGCAGTCCAAGGGACTCTCAAGAGTCTTCTCCAACACCATAGTTCAAAAGCATCATTTTTTTGGTGCTCAGCTTTCTTTATGGTCTAACTCTCACATCCATACATGACCACTGGAAAAACCCTAGCTTTGACTAGATGAACCTTTGTTGGCAAAGTGATGTCTCTGCTCTTTTAATATGCTATCTTGATTGGTCGTAGCTTTTCTTCCAAGGGACAAGCATCTTTTAATTTCATGGCTGCAGCCACCATCTGCAGTGATTTTGGAGCCCCCCAAAATAGTCTGTCACTGTTTCCATTGTTTCCCCATCTATTTGCCATGAAGTGATGAGACTGGATACCATGATCTTATTTTTTATTAATGTTGAGTTTTAAGCCAACTTTTTCACTCTCCTCTTTCACTTTCATCAAGAGGCCCTTTAGTTCTTCACTTTCTGCCATAAGGGTGGTGTCATCTGCGTATCTGAGGTGATTGATATTTCTCCCAGCAATCTTGATTCCAGCTTGTGCTTCTTCCAGCCCAGCATTTCTCATGATGTACTCTGCATATAAGTTAAATAAGCAGGGTGACAATATACAGCCTTGACGCACTCCTTTCCCGATTTAGAACCAGTCTGTTGTTCATGTCCAGTTCTAACTGCTGCTTCCTGGCCTGCATACAGATTTCTCAGGAGGCAGGTCAGGTGTCTGGTATTCCCATCTCTTTCAGAATTTTCCACAGTTTGTTGTGATCCACACAGTCAAAGGCTTTGGCATAGTCAATAAATCAGAAATAGATGTTTTTTCTGGAACTCTCTTGCTTTTTCAATGATCCAGCGGATGTTGGCAATTTGATCTCTGGTTCCTCTGCCTTTTCTAAAACCAGCTTGAACATTAGAAAGTTCACCGTTCACATACTGTTGAAGCCTGGCTTGGAGAATTTTGAGTGTTACTTTACTAGCGTGAGAGATGAGTGCAATTGTGCAGTAGTTTGAATATTCTTTGGCATCGCCTTTCTTTGGGATTGGAATGAAAACTGATCTTTTCCAGTCCTGCGGCCACTGCTGAGTTTTCCAGATTTGCTGGCATATTGAGTGTAGCACTTTCAAAGCATCATCTTTCAGGATTTGAAAGAGCTCAACTGGAATTCCATCACTTCCACTAGCTTTGTTCGTAGTGATGCTTCCTAAGGCCCACTTGACTTGCATTCCAGGACGTCTGGCTCTAGGTGAGTGATCACACCATCATGATTACATGGGTTATGAAGAACTTTTTTTGTACAGTTCTTCTGTGTATTCTTGCCACCTCTTCTTAATATTTTCTGCTTCTGTTAGGTCCAGACCATTTCTGTCCTTTATCGAGCCCATCTCTGCATGAAATGTTCCCTTGGTATCTCTAATTTTCTTGAAGAGATCTCTGTCTCTCCCATCTTATTGTTTTCCTCTATTTCTTTGTCCTGATCACTGAGGAAGTCTTTCTTATCTCTCCTTGCTATTCTTTGGAACTCTGCATTCAAATGGATGTATCTTTCCTTTTTTCCTTTGCCTTTCGCTTCTCTTCTTTTCTCAGCTATTTGTAAGGCCTCCTGAGACAACCATTTTGCCTTTTTGTATTTCTTTTTCTTGGGGATGGTCTTGATCACTGCCTCCTGTACAATGTCATGAACCTCTGTCCATAGATCTTCAGGCACTCTTCTTCTTCCCAACTCTATTTAAAGCATAAAGCCATGCCAGAAACATAAGAGGCCATAATGGTTTTCTTCAACTACAGAGACATATTAACTTATACTTTCCTTAGCTTGACAAATGTTTCTAGTTTTAAGGAGGAAGTGATTCCATGGAAAGAAATTAATGAGATTTCTACTTTAACTATTATGACACTACTGCAGTGGCAGCCCACTCCAGGACTCTTGCCTGGAAAATCCCATGGACAGAGGAGCCTGGTGGGCTGCAGTCCATGGGGTCGCTAAGGATCATACACGACTGAGCGACTTCCCTTTCACTTTTCACTTTCATGCATTGGAGAAGGAAATGGCAACCCACTCCAGTGTTCTTGCCTGGAGAATCCCAGGGACAGAGGAGCCTGGTGGGCTTCTGTCTATGGGGTCACACAGAGTTGGACTCGACTGACGTGACTTAGCAGCAGCAACCTCAAGATAAATAAATATATTTGAGAAACAATGAAAAGTAAAGGGACTATAGACATGGTACATGCTTGCATGCTAAGTCCCTTCAGTCGTGTCTGACTCTTTGCAACCCTATNCACACAGAGTTGGACTCGACTGACGTGACTTAGCAGCAGCAACCTCAAGATAAATAAATATATTTGAGAAACAATGAAAAGTAAAGGGACTATAGACATGGTACATGCTTGCATGCTAAGTCCCTTCAGTCGTGTCTGACTCTTTGCAACCCTATGGGCTGTAGCCTGCCAGGCTCCTCTGTCCATGAGATTCTCCAGAGAAGAATAATGCAGTGGGTTGCCACGCTTGCCTTCAGGGGATCTTCCCAATCCAGGGATCAAACCCAAGTTCTTTACCACTAGAGCTACCTGGGAAGCCCATGGACATGGCAGTAGAACACAGAGAAACACCACAGTGTCTCAGCAGTAGGGTGAGGTTCCAGGATTCAACTGAAGGTGTTTATGAGGAGCAGTAAATAATTGGGGGTAGGGCCTAGAGGGCATATGTAATGACTCTCAGAGTGTCCTGAGTGGGCAGAGTATTTAAAGCATAGCTTATAGAATGGTGCCCAGAGCTGATTCATTTTGCATATGTGTCTGCTTATAGATACACTGACATATTTTTCCCCAAATGTTGCATTAAATAGAACTATTACTAAGAGGCAAGAATATACAATAGATTAAAGACAATCTCTTTAACAAGTGGTGCTGGGAAAACTAGTCAACCACTTGTAAAAGAATGAAACTAGAACACTTCCTAACACCATACACAAAACTAAACTCAAAATGGATTAAAGATCTAAATGTAAGACCAGAAACTATAAAACTTCTAGAGGAAAACATAGGCAAAACACTCTCCAACATACATCACAGCAGGATCCTCTATGACCCACCCCCCAGAATTCTGGAAATAAAAGCAAAAATAAACAAATGGAATCTAATTAAAATTAAAAGCTTCTGCACAACAAAGGAAACTATAAGCAAGGTGAAAAGACAGCCTTCAGAATGGGAGAAAATAATAGCAAATGAAGCAACTGACAAACAACTAATCTCAAAAATATACAAGCAACTCCTGCAGCTCAATTCCAGAAAAATAAACAACCCAATCAAAAAATGGCCAAATAACTAAATAGGCATTTCTCCAAGAAGACATACAGATGGCTAACAAACACATGAAAAGATGCTCAATATCACTCATTATCAGAGAAATGCAAATCAAAACCACAGTGAGGTGCCATTTCACACAAGTCAGAATGGCTGCAATCCAAAAGTCTACAAGCAACAAATGCTGAAGAGGGTGTGGAGAAAAGGGAACCCTCTTACACTGTTGGTGGGAATGTAAATTAGTACAGCCGCTATGGAGAACAGTGTGGAGATTCCTTAAAAAACTGGAAATAGAACTGCCTTATGACCCAGCAATTTCCCACTGCTGGGCATACACACCGAGGAAACCAGAAATGAAAGAGATACATGTACCCCAATGTTCATTGCAGCACTGTTTATAATAGCCAGGACATGGAAGCAACCTAGATGTCCATCAGCAGATGAATGGATAAGAAAGCTGTGGTACATATACACAATGGAGTATTACTCAGCCATTAAAAAATACATTTGAATCAGTTCTAATGAGGTGGATGAAACTGGAGCCTATTATAAAGAGTGAAGTAAGCCAGAAAGAAAAACACCAATACAGTATACTAACACATATATATGGAATTTAGAAAGATGATAATGATAACCCTGTATGTGAGACAGCAAAAGAGACACAGATATATAGAACAGTCTTTTGGACTCTGTGCAAGAGGGAGAGGGTAGGATGATTTGGGAGAATGGCATTGAAACATGTATAATATCATATAAGAAACGAATCACCAGTCTAGGTTGGATACAGGATACAGGATGCTTGGGGCTGGTGCACTGGAATGACCCAGAGGGATGGTATGGGGAGGGAGGAGGGTGGGGGATTCAGGCTTGGGAACACATGTACACCCATGGCGGATTCATGTTGATGTATGGCAAAACCAATACAGAATTGTAAAGTAAAGTAAAGTAAAATTTTTTAAAAAGAACTATAACTGAACCAGACTCATTTGTTAGATGCACAGCAAGCCAGACCCTAAAATACTGAGGTTTGCAGCAAAGAAGGAGTTTATTTACAAAGCAACCAAACAAGGATATGGGAGAACAAGTCTCAGATCTGCCTCCCTGAAGATAAGGGGCTGGAGGTATATGGAATAAAGAAGCGAGGTAGTCCGCTGCTTCTTTTGATGGAGGCCTTTTGATGTCAGAAGGTCATTTACTGACATGTCCTATTTTAAAGTTGGTGGTTCCAACCAGTCTTCACCAGCATGCACTGGATAAGAGCTGAATCCAGGTTACTAAAAAACAATGTAAGCTCTTGTTACCATAGAAACCCATATGTTAGAGGTATTATCTATAGGCGTGGTTAAGGGGTCTTGTGATGCCTCAGGTAGACTGTGTGAAGCTTGGAGGATATGCAAGTAAAGAGAGGGGGGAATAAAAAGAAAGAACTAAAGCAAGCTTAATCAGTGAAGGGAGTTTACAAGTAGAAGGGTTTTTAACAAGCTGTTCCTTTATCTGTTGTTCTGTAAAACAGGCTCAAGTATTTCTGCTAGTCATCAGCCTCTGTTAATCCTATGGGGCATGGTTTCTGAATATCTTCTTTAAGCTCAAGGCTATTTTGATTTCAGTATTTAGGGGACATGGTAAGTCATTGAGAGAGTTGACTTTCTCACAGCTGCCAGTATTTTAGAATTCTCCCAAGATTGCTTAATCTAAGAAAATTCTAGCCTCTTAAACATTACCTCCAGGGAAGTTGTTATAAATTCAGAAACAAAACATTATGACTCATATAGAATTATAGGATTTTAAGGTTAATTTTCAGCCAGACATTGACTGTTGGCAATTCTCCTCCTCCTCCTCCTGCTTTATAAGCATGGAATCTTTTAAACAAGAAATGAAATTCTAAGTGTTTCCAATGCCAAAAAGGAGAGAATTGATAAAATACAGTGGGAATTTTCTGAAGTCCATACTGTTTCCTTGATTAAAAACATTGTGAGCCTAACAATCCCTTGGAATTCCTTAAAATTATTCTATGAAACAATCATAATGACATATAGTTGTTAACGAGGCACCCTAATAAGATTAACTTCATCATCCAGCTGTCGAGATGTTTGCTATCATTTTATTCACTTATATTCTTGAAATGGCATATTAGAAAATAAAAATAAAATGAAATATCAGTATAATGAGATTGAGACTGTTATTATCTTACCAGCTTTATACAACATGAAATCTTTTAAGAAATACAATGACCTAAGCACTATATGGTGCATATTCTCAAATAATGAAATACTTCAGAAAACTTGTAATGACTTCTTTTTGTCTGTGGCTGTGATGCTGCTTAGTAATTCATGGGTTTTTGCCAGGAAGTTTAGTCTTCTTAAAAGGCATGACCAATTGTCACATTCATCAAAGGAATGATAGCATATTTGCATTTTGTTTTCAGTGAGTTGTTTTTGTTTTTGTTTTTTGGCTGCGCCATGCATTTGGGATCTTAGTTCCCCAACCAGGGGTCAAACCCACACTCCCTGCATAGGAAGTCTTAACCACTGGACCACCAGGAAAGTCCATAGCATACTTTCATTTTGCTAAAGTCAAGGAAAATTCTTTAGAATAAACGTAAATAAACCCCATCAACATGACAAGTGGAGTCAATATATAACCAATGTTCTGTTCATCTGACCAAAATAGGGAGCCAAATAATTCTCAAATCTATTCAAACCTATTTTACAGGAAGCATCACAATTTAGCTGCTTGCTGTGGTCTTTATTCTACTTGGTGGTGAAAAGAACCATGTTAGTCTTAAAGACATAGCTTTTTTTTTCTGATATGCATCTGGATTTAATTTAATTTTATTTTTTAGTTTGTTTTGTTTTACAATACTGTATTCGTTTTGCTATACATTGATATGAATCAACCACAAGTGTACATGAGCTCAGCTTTTACCCTATTCTAGATACTTGCCCAATGGATGCAGAGAAAAAAGTATAAAATAATGAAGAAAAAATGCTTCTAAGATACAAATGGGTTTCCAGGTGGCTCAGCGGTAAAGAATCCACCTGCCAGTGCAAGACATGCAGGAGATACAGGTTCGATCCCTGGGTTTGGAAGATTCCCTGGGGAAGGAAATGGCAACTCACTCTAGTATTCTTACCTGGGAAATCCCAACAGCAGAAGAGCCTAGAGGGCTACAGTCCATAGGGTTGCAAAAGACTCGGACACAACTGAGTGACTGAGCACAATCACAAAGCATAAATAGTTGAAGTAATCTGGTTATTTCATAAAGTGATATGAGTGTCTCTGCTTTTCCAAAAAAGCCCAGAAAAAAATTGACAAATAGTTAGCCCCAGTGTTGCCAAAAAAAAAAAAAAGATCATTCTAGATGGGTAGATTAGATCTTTTTTTTTTAACCTATTCACAAAGTGTCTACTTAGTGGATACCTTCTAAAGAAAGACCTGCTCCAGAGGCAACATGGGAATTTCCTGGTTATGTGAAGTTTGTACAAGCTATAGCTTGAGAATATTCCCCGTTCAAGGACTGATTGGTTGCTGCAAATTGGATTAAGTAGCTCAGGCTTTAGATTTATCTGAAGTTTGACTATTTTTGGAAATTAAAAAATTTTTACATTTAATAATACCATGAATTTAGAGGTTTAGTTCAACTCAAGATTTACTTGATTTTTGGCTTTAAAGCCCTTTTTGGTTTAAAGTTATTCTGGTTTTAAAGCCAAAATGGCCTCTTTTAGCCACTCCTGTGCTTTCAGTAAGTGGACTTAAAACCCAACAATTTGATAGAAATAATTTAAAATTCTACCTGGTTTTCCCCCAAATCGAGCAAAAGTCTCACAGAATGTATCATCCTATCGATAAGACTGGCTTTGATATTAGCTATATATAGGATAAGTACATGTATAAGCATTATGTTCTATAGGAATGTGCTGCTGTGCTAAGCCTCTTCAATCATGCCCGACTCTTTGTGACCCTATAGACTGTAGCCCACCAGGCTCCTCTGTCCATGGGATTCTCCAGGCAAGAATACTGGAGTGGGTTGCCATGTCTTTCTCCAGGAGATCTTCATCGTCCCAGGGATTGAACACACATTTATTAAAATAAGATTAAACTCTTACGTCTCCTCACTGGCAGTTGGGTTCTTTACCACTAGTGCCACCTGGGAAGTCTATAATAATCGAACTGATCAAGCAGAGATATAGATCATCTGAAAACTAAAAAGTCTACTTAGGAGAAAAGTTAAGGATATTAAGATATAGGATCAATATGCAGTAAAGCCTAAATATTCACTAGGGAATCTTTCACAAAATAAAAGAATGTTTTATTTCTCACATGGAACTGTCATAGAATATCAGGTAAATGTTAGGCAGCACCTTACAGGCAAACCTTTATCCCGTAGGCAAATTCAGCTTGCCTTTTTATTAGCCTCTGTCGAAATCACTTTGGAAAAGAACGACCACTAAGGCAGCGCCCTTCCATTTTTTCAAGTCACAGGAGGACTTCCAAATATTGAGCTGAATTCTACTACAGTGTCCAAGTCAAGCTTGGTTTACTCCTCTTCACTCCACATGACTCCCGTTCCACCACTGAATGCTAATCCTCACAGCTCCCTCCCAGATGTCTCTGCGGAGAGTCACACATCTCTAATTAGCTCATGCTCTTGTTCATGCGTTGACTGAATGTTTACTGAGTATCTATTAGATACCAGGTACTGGAGACATTTTTTAAAAGCCCTAACAGAGCCAGTGGTTTTTAGGTGGAGATCAGTTCAGTTCAGTCGCTCAGTCGTGTCCGACTCTTTGCGACCCCATGAATCGCAGCACGCCAGGCCTCCCTGTCCATCACCAACTCCCGGAGTTCACTCAGACTCACGTCCATCGTGTCAGTGATGCCATCCAGCCATCTCATCCTCTGTCGTCCCCTTCGCCTCCTGNAGAAGAAGTAAAACTCTCACTGTTTGCAGATGACATGATCCTCTACATAGAAAGCCCTAAAGACTCCACCAGAAAATTACTAAAGCTAATCAAAGAATATAGTAAAGTTGCAGGATATAAAATCAACACACAGAAATCCCTTGCATTCCTATACACTAATAATGAGAAAATAGGAAAAGAAATTAAGGAAACAATTCCATTCACCATTGCAACGAAAAGAATTAAATACTTGGGAATATATCTACCTAAAGAGACTAAAGACCTATATATAGAAAATTATAAAACACTGATTAAAGAAATCAAAGAGGACACTAATAGATGGAGAAATATACCATGTTCATGGATCAGAAGAATCAATATAGTGAAAATGAGTATACTTCCCAAAGCAATCAGTAGATTCAATGCAATCCCTATCAAGCTACCAGCAGTATTTTTCACAGAGATAGAACAAATAATTTCACAATTTGTATGGAAATACAAAAGAACCTCAAATAGCCAAAGCAATCTTGAGAAAAAAGAATGGAACTGGAGGAATCAACCTGCCTGACTTCAGACTCTACTACAAAGCCACAGTCATCAAGATACTATGGTACTGGCACAAAGACAGAAATATAGATCAATGGAACAAAATAGAGAGCCCAGAGACAAATACACACACCAATGGATACCTTATCTTTGACAAAGGAGACAAAAATATACAATGGAGAAAAGATAATCTCTTTAACAGGTGGTGCTGGGAAAACTGGTCAACCACTTGTGAAAGAATGAAACTAGACCACTTTCTAACACCATACACAAAAATAAACTCAAAATGGATTAAAGATCTAAACGTAAGATCAGAAACNACAAAGGAGACAAAAATATACAATGGAGAAAAGATAATCTCTTTAACAGGTGGTGCTGGGAAAACTGGTCAGCCACTTGTAAAAGAATGAAACTAGACCACTTTCTAACACCATACACAAAAATAAACTCAAAATGGATTAAAGATCTAAACGTAAGATCAGAAACTATAAAACTGCTAGAGGAGAACATAGACAAAACACTCTCTGACATAAATCACAGCAGGATCCTCTATGACTCACCTCCCAGAATAATGGATACAAAAGCAAAAATAAACAATTGGGACCTAATTAAACTTAAAATCTTTTGCGCAACAAAGGAAATTATAAGCAAGGGGAAAAGACAGACTTCAGAATGGGAGAAAACAATCGCAAATGAAGCAACTGACAAAGAACTAATCTCAGAAATATACAAGAAACTCCTGCAGCTTAATTCCAGAAAAATTAATGACCCAATAAAAAAATGGGCCAAAGAACTAAACAGACATTTCTCCAAAAAGACATACAGATGGCTAACAAACACATGAAAAGATGCGCAACATCACTCATTATCAGAGAAATGCAAATCAAAACCACAGTGAGGTACCATTTCACACCAGTCAGAATGGCTGCAATCCAAAAGTCTACAAGCAATAAATGCTGGAGAGCATGTGGAGAAAAGGGAACCCTCTTACCCTGTTGGTGGGAAGGCAAACTAGTATAGCCACTATGGAGAACAGTGTGGAGATTCCTTAAAAAATGGAAATAGAACTGCCTTATGACCCAGCAATCCCACTGCTGGGCATACACACTGAGGAAACCAGAACTGGAAGAGACATGTGTACCCCAGTGTTCATTGCAGCACTGTTTATAATAGCCAGGACATGGAAGCTACCTAGATGTCCATCAGCAGATGAATGAATAAGAAAGCTGTGGTACATATACACAATGGGGTATTACTCAGCCATTAGAAAGAATACATTTGAATCAGTTCTAATGATGTGGATGAAACTGGAGCCTATTATACAGAGTGAAGTAAGCCAGAAAGGAAAACATCAATATAGTATATTAATGCATATTTATATGGAATTTAGAAAGATGGTAATGATAACTGTGTACGCAAGATAGCAAAAGAGACATAGATGTATAGCACAGTCTTTTGGACTCTGTGGGAGAGGGAGAGGGTGAGATGATTCAGGAGAATGGCATGGAAACATGTATTATATCATATATGAAATGAATCACCAGTCCAGGTTCGATGCATGATACTGGATGCTTGGGGCTATTGCACTGGGATGACCCAGAAGGATGGTACAGGGAAGGAGGTGGAAGGGGGGTTCAGGATGGGGAACACATGTACACCCATGGATTCATGTTGATGTATGGCAAAACCAATACAATATTGTAAAGTAATTAACCTCCAATTAAAATAAATAAATTTATATTTAAAAGATTAAAACTAAAAGCAAAAAAATAATTAAATTATCCTAATTTTCTCTTAATACAGTTAAAAAAGATAAAGTTTAATTTTTAGGTTAAAAAGGTTTATAATAACTTGAAAACTCTTCATATTTTATTATAAATATAATGGTTCTTGTTTTACAAAAGAAAATGGAAAGCAGAGTATTATACCTACACAAAATCACCAAGTTTGCACAAGTTTAATATAAATTATTACAGAAATTCTAATGAGGTGATAAAGTTCCTAAAGATTCTCAAAGTTTTGATAGAACTACTTGTTAGGATTTATAAAAACATTTTGACAAATATTTCCCAATCATAACATTTACTGATGTCATTTGACTAACACCCACCCTCTATCAATGGTCTCCTTTCAATAAAGTTGTTTCACTAAATGAGGATAACCCTTTAAATACTGACCTCTCAAAATACTTAAACTCTTTCCGTGAACTTTTTTTCACCCTTCCTTACCAACTCACTCCTACGGCCATATATGGGATCTAATTACCACTGATAACTACAGACTTTCAACATATACGTTTTAAATATCTAACATTTAAGGCACCATCTCCTGTTTTTCCCATCTCATGCTTTCTAGTCAGCTAACTTCAGCTATGCTCCAAACTTCCTGCTGCTGCTAAGTCGCTTCAGTCGTGTCTGACTCTGTGCGACCCCATAGACGGCAGCCCACCANAGGAGGAGACGAGGACGACAGAGGATGAGATGGCTGGATGGCATCACTGACGCGATGGATGTGAGTCTGAGTAAACTCCAGGAGTTGGTGATGGACAGGGAGGCCTGGTGTGCTGTGATTCATGGGGTCACAAAGAGTCGGACATGACTGAGTGACTGAACTGAACTGACTGAATTGGTTGTAACAATAAAATATTTAATATGAACATATACTACAGATAACTGCAAAAAGAGTGGGTAGCCGTTTGGGGAAAGGCATAAAGAATCAGTCTGTCTCCACAGCTGTGGGCTAATAGGGCCTTGGCCAACTACCCTAAACTGCAAAACTGTAATACCATGGCTCCAGAACAAAATATTAGTATTATAAACTTGAAAATATACATTCAGCACTGTAAGGAAACAAAAATTGGGAGATAAACTACAAAAGTTTAAGAGTTGTGATTATGTTATTGTTTTCATTTTTTATAACAAAAATCCAAAGATACCTAAATCTAGAGATAGAAGTTCAAATAAAATATAAAACTATAACTATAATAATTCATTTATTCTGCAATGTTTTTAAAGTGCTACCATATGATATTCACAGATTTTCACCCAGACATAAAAGCACATGCAAATACTCTGAGACATGAACGAGACCCTGCAAGAGGCCCTGTGGCTAGGAAATGGTATGAGGTGAGATTTGAAGGATTTATAAATGCAATCATGCAAAAGATGTATCAGAACTGTGTTAATGGTAGAGACAGTGAGAAGTAATTTCATTCAAGGTGTATTTTGGAAAGGAAGAACAAGTTCGTGACAGAGGATATGGAAATACAGTGTAGGCAATAAGCAGTCAGGTTGTTCTGAGGAAAGTTTGGGCCTGCAGATGAGCGTTTTTAGTTGTTAGAGTGTAAATGGTGTTTAAAGTTATGGAACTAGATGAAAAATTCTAGGAGGAAAATACAGGTACAAAAGATTACATCCTTTATTATCATAAGGAATATAGGGGTTAGGCCACTTCATGGTATCATCATGACTAAGGTAACCAGGAAGCCAAGGCAGCCAAGGAGAGTTGCAGTGCAGTTTGCTTCAAGGATGAAAGGGAAAAAGAAGACCCTTTGTCAACAGAGATACAGAGGCAGTGTGGAGGCACGAAAGATGACCATGAGGATCAGAAGACCTCTACAAGGAGCCCTGAAAAAGTAAATCAAATCATATGCCACTCAATTAAAGAAAGTGAAGAAAACAAGAAAGTCAAAGTGTTTTTTCTGTTCCTGTGCACATAAGAAATGGAATCAAAGCACAAAAAGTTACCGAACTATGAGGCAGAGTCATAGAAGGAAGCAGAGTCAAAAGAGAAGATAAGCTCAGCCGCCCCAGAATGAGAGACTCCGGAGAAGTACAACCTGGGCAGCCAGTAACTGAATAGAAAGGGTCAGACAGTTTAGCATTGTGTCTCCAGAGGTCTGCTTTCTTAGAAATGGCCAACCAGGAAAAGACTGACTCTCACACTAACATAGTAAACTGATGGCTGCAATTAAAATAAAGATCAAACAGTGAAAAGATGGAAAAAAAATTTAGGAATATAAACAGATATTTAAAACAAATCATAAATGATATAACAAAAGCTACAAAAGCTAAAGTATGAAGAACAATAACAAAGAATTAGAATTAAGAAAAGATAATTTCATATCAGCAATTTTTAATGGTATAAATTTATTTATTAAAATCAACAGAATAGTGTTTGAAGCATCAGGGATACTGTAGTGAATAGTACAGATAAAGTCTGTGTCCCCCTGGGGCTCATATTCTACTGAATGAGATTAAAATAAACAAGTAAATAAATCAATATATAATATAACTTCAGATGGTGATATGTACTGTCAAAGAATATAGAGCCAGTTGAGAAGATAGATGACTGTTAATTAAGGCCTTTCTGAAGAGATAATATATGAAAAGAATCCTAAATCCAAGTTACAAAAGGGATCTAAAACATTGACTTAAAAAGATGAAAGTAAAAGGATAGGATTCAACATGAAGAAAGTTGTAGTTATAATATTGATGTCAACCAGAATTGAATCTACATACACGTGTTAAACAACATAGGAGAAATATATCATTAAAAGTATAATTCACAATGAATCTCTAATGGTTATGATATTGTATATAAAATAACAGCATTAAAATATATAAACAAAAATTGAATAAGCAAAAAACTAAAAATTTAGAAACACAATTGACAAAATTTAACAAGGATGGAGAGAATCCAAATAAAGTGAATAAAGTTGGTCTGATAGATCTATATGAAACTCTGCTGCCTGACACAAGAAAATGCACCTTTTTTACTTACCATTAGAATATTTAAATATTTGGCTGTGTATTGGGCCACTACAAATCTAAATAATTAAAAATATATAAAAAATGAAGATCACATTAGTTTAAAATAATTTCTTCTTATATAATCATTTGTACTTATTTTGCATATTTTAATTTCATTGTTTTCTCAATATGTTTATTATAGTTGCAACTTCATTGTTATGGATTTACCTGTAGACCCATGTAGTGAATTATCCTTCAAAATCAGTTTTCTGAAGTTAATACGATTATTTCTGGGGTTTTTATATCATATAATTTTTATATTTTTACTTTGAGAAGCATAGAACATAGTGGCTAAGAGCATGTTTTGCAATCAGTTTAACTGGATTAAAATTTTGATAGTCTCAAGGACTAAGGAAATTTTAATCCAGTTAAACTGATTGCAAAACATGCTCTTAGCCACTATGTTCTATGCTTCTCAAAGTAAAAATATAAAAATTATATGATATAAAAACCCCAGAAATAATCGTATTAACTTCAGAAAACTGATTTTGAAGGATAATTCANCAATCAGTTTAACTGGATTAAAATTTTGATAGTCTCAAGGACTAAGGAAATTTTCTCATCTTTTCATTTCTTCAGTTCTGATTTGTTACATGGTGTAGTAATCACACCAATCTCATAGAGATGCTGTGAGATTTATGTTCATTCATAGCATTTATGAAGAGCATCTGCCACACTAATTCCTTCTTGATCTGTCACTCAGTCGTGTTTGACTCTTTGCAACCCCATGGACTGTAGCCCACCAGACTACTCTTCATAGAATTCTCCATGCAAGAATACTGGAGGAGGTAGCCATTCCCTTTTCTAGGGGATCTTCTCTACCTAGGGATGAAACCTGAGACTCCTGCATTGCAGGTAGATTCTTTACCATCCTTCAACACAATAAGCTCATACTAAAGGTAAGCTATTATTATTACTTTCATTCTTTTCGAGTCATGGTGTTTTTCTCTTGATAGAAAGAAGTATTTTTTTTTTGACAATGTAGGATAATTTTTTCTTAAAAATTGATGTTTCTAAGATTTTATTTAGTTTTGTAATATCTGCATGGCTAGTCTCAATTGTGTCAGCTTTTGCAATATTTTCTGTTTAAGAATCCTTTGATTTATTGGTTAGTGTCCTTTGATTTCAACTTTGAAGACTCTCCTTAGTATTTTTTACATGGCATATTGGCTAACAATCAATTCTCGCAGGTTTTTTTTTTTTTTTTTTGTCATCTGAGAATTCTTATTTTTTCCTTCAGAAGAATTTTAGTAAGGAATTATTTATTGACACTTTTTTTTCCTGTCAGCACTTTGAATGTTATCTGGCCTCCATTATTTCTAATTAGAAATCAACTGTTAATATTATTGAAGATCCCTTGTGTGTGATGAATCACTTATCTCTTTACGCTCTCAAGATTCTCTGTTTTTTACTTTCAACAGTGATTTTGAAAGTAATCACTTTCAAATCACTTTCATTTTGATTTTGATGTGTCTACGTAGGGTTGCATTACTTGAATTACTATTTGTACTACATTCAGTTTCCTGTATGTGTAGATTAATGTTTATCATCAAATTTTGGAAGTTTTCAAATATTATTTATGCAAGTATTCTTTCTGATTACTTTTTTGTCTTCTCTGGCACTTCCTTTATGCATAAATACTTAATGGTGTCCTACATGTCTTTGAAACTCTTAATTTTCTTCCTTTTTTTTTCTTTGTA
>SJYA01003240.1:197075-218473 GCA_006410615.1 Neotragus moschatus | reverse complement strand
CGATTTTATTTGTTCATTTCTTTTATTTTTTTAATTTCCAATATAAGTGAAATTATATGGTATTTATTTTTCCCTGTCTGACTTAGTTCACTTAGCATAATACCCTCTAGGTCCATCCATGTTGTTGCAAATGGCAAGGCTTTATTCTTCTTTGTGGCTAATATTCTATTATATAGGGCTTCCCTGGTGGCTCGGACTCTGGTAAGGAATCTGCCTACAATGCAGGAGACCTGGGTTTAATCTCTGGATCAGGAAGATCCCCTGGAGAAAGGAACAGCTGCTCACTCCAGTATTCTTGCCTGGAGAATCCCATGGGCAGAGGAGCCTGGTGGGCTACAAAGAGCCGGACAAGACTGAAAACTAAACACACACATTCTGTTGTATATTTTTTACTGCATCATCTTTATCCATCTATTGATGGACACAGGTTGTTTCTATTTCTTGGTTATAATAAATAATGCTAAAATGAACACGGTGAATATTTTGAAAATGATAAATATTTTCAAATTATAGTTTTGGGTGTTTTTGTTTGTTTGTTTGTTTTGTAAAAATACCCAGAAATGGAATTGGTGGGTCCTACAATGGTTCTACTTTTATTTTTCTTGATAAACCTACACAATGTTTTCCATAGTGGCTCTAACAGTTTGCAATTCCACCAATGGTACATAAGGATACCCTTTTCTCCACATCTTGGTTGACACTTGTTGTATTTTGGGTAATAGGTACCCTGACAGGTATTAGTTGATATCTCATTGTGGTTTTGATTTGCATTTCCTAGATGATTAGTGATGCTGAGCATCTTTTCACATGTCTGTTGGACACTGATATATCTTCTTAGCAAAAATATCTATTCTTGGCCCCTATCCATTTTGTAATCATGTTGTTTGGGTTTTTTATGTTGAATTGTATGAGTTATTAGTATATTTTGTACACTAACTCCTTATCAAGTATATCATTTGCAAATATCTTCTACCATTTGGTAGGGAGAACAAAAACCAAACAAAAACTGTCTTTTGTTGTTGATAGTTTCTTTAGTGGGAAAAACATTTTAGTTTGATGTAGTCTCATTTGTTTATTTCTGCTTTTGTTTCCCTTTACTGAGGAGACATATATATAGATATAGATATATTGATCAATATATTAATATCAATATATATCAAGATATATATCTATCAATGAGCATACTGCAATGTTTCCTTCTTGGAGTTTAATGGTTTCAGATCTCAGCCTTTAATGCATTATGAATTTATTTTGTTTATGGTGTGAAAAGTAGATCAGTTTGAATCTTTAAAAAGTAGGTGTATAGTTTTTCCAACAGCATCTATTGATGAAGCTGTATTTTCCCTCATTGTACATTCCTGCTTCCTTTATTGTAGATTAATCAACCATAGAAATCTGGGTTCGTTTTTGGGTGCTGTATTATGGTCTCTAATTTTTCTGGTACCATACTGTTTTGATAACTGTAGATTTGGAGTATTTTGAAGCTAGGAAGTGTGATACCTCCAGGTTTATTTTTCTTTAATTTTTAAACTTTTTATTTTGTATTGGGGTATAGCTGATTAACAATGATGTTACTGGTGAATACTGAGGGGACTCAGCCACAAAAGTACACTTACATATTCTCCCCCCAAATTCCCTCCCATTCAGGACGTCACAAAACATTCAGCAGAGTTCCATGTGCTATACAATAGGTCCTTTTTACATATTAATTTTAAATGTAACAGTGTGTACATACCCATGGAGAAGGGCATGGCAACCCACTCCAGTATTCCTGTCTGGAGAATTCCATGGACAGAGGAGCCTGGAGAGCTAAGTCCATGGGATTGCAAAGAGTTGGACATGCCTGAGCAACTAACACACACGCATGCCCATCCCAAACTCCCTAACTATCCTTTCTGCTCATCCTTTCCCTCAGCAACCATAAGTTAGTTCTTTAAGTCTATTAATCTCTGTTTTGTGAGTACGTTTGTATTATTTATTTTTAGATTCCACATATAAAGGATGTCATACAATATTTCTCCCTCTCTTTTTGACTTACTTCACTAAGAATAACAATTTCTAGGTCCACCCATTGCAAATGGCATTATTTCATTGTTTTGATGGCTGAATAGTATTTCATTGTATATACGTGCCACAGCCTTATCCTTTTCTCTTTTAATGGCCATCTAGGTTATTGCCATATCTTGGATATTGTGAACAGTGTTGAAATGAACATTGGGATGCATGTATCCTTTTGGATCATGTTTTCATTCAGATATATGCCCAGGAGTGGGATTTCAAGTTCAAAGAGTTGCTGTATTTTTAGTTTTTAAAAGAACCTCTATACTGTATTCCATAATGGCTTTACCTATTTGCATTCCTATTAAAGTGAAAGAAAGCTCTCTTCTCTCTACACACTTTCCAGAACTTATCTTTTATGGATTTTTTATGATAGCCATTCTGGCTGGTGTGAGATGATATCTTGTTGTAGTTTTACTTTGATTTTTTTTTAATAATTAGGGATGTTGCATCTGTTAATGTGCCTGTGCCCATCGTTATGTCTTCCTTGGAGAAATGCCTATTTAGATTTTCTGCCAATTAGTTGATTGGGTTGTTTGTTTCATACTATTAAACACCATAAACTGTCTCTAAATTTTGTAGACTAATCCCTTGTTGGTCACATAATTTGCTAATACTTTCTCCCAATCTTTGGGTTGTCTTTTCATTTTTTAATTGTTTTCTTTGCTGTGAAAAAACTTTTAAGTTTAAGAAGGTCACATTTGTTTATTTTTTGTTTCTATTTCCATTATTCTAGGAGAAGGATCAAAAAAGATATTATTGTGATCTAAGTCAGAGAGTGTTCTGCCTATGTTTTCTTCTAGGAGTTTTACAGTGTACAGTCTCACATTTAAGTCTTTAATCCATTTTGAAGTTATTTTTCTGTACAGTGATAAAGAATGATCTAATTTCATTTTTTACATGTAGCTGTCCAGTTTCTAAGCACCATATGTTGAAGAGACTCTTATTCCAACATTGTGTAGTCTTGCCTCCTTTGTCACAGATTAATTGAACATTGGTGCATGCATTTATTTTGGGGTTTTCTATCCTGCTCCATTGATCTATATTTCTATTTTTGTTCCAGTACCATACTATTTTGATGACTGTAGCTTTGTGATATAGTCTAAAGTCATGGAGCCTGATTCCTCCAGCTCCATTTTTATCTTTATTTTTTCCTCTCTCAATATTGCTATGGCTGCTCGAGGACTTTTTTGTCTCCAAACCAATTGTAAGATTTTTTGTTCTAGATCTCTGAAAAACACCATTGGTAATTTGATAGCGATAGCATTGAATCTATAGATTGTATAGATGCTATTAAACACCATAAACACCATCTATACAATCTTGGACAGTATAGTCATTTGATAGTATTTATTCTTCCAATCTACAAGCATAAATTATCTTTCTATCTCTTTGTGTCTTCTTCAATTTCTTTCTTCACTGTCTTATAATTTTCAGAGTACAGGTCTCCTTAGATAGTCTCACTCCTGGGTATCTTACACTTTTTGTTGAGATGGAAATGTTTCTTTAATTTCTCTTTCCGATCTTTCATTGTTAGTATATAGAAAGACAAATTTCTTTGTATTAATTTTGTAACCTGCAACTTTACCAAGTCCATTGATGAGTTCTAGTAGTTTTCTGGTAGAATCTTTAGGATCTTGTTTTTATACTATCTTGTCATCTGCAAACAATGACAGTTTAACTTCTTTTCCAATTTGGATGCCCTTACTGCTCTTTCTTCTCTAATTGCTGTAGCTAGGACTTCAAAAATTATGTTGAATAAAAGTGATGAGAGTTGACATCCTTGTCTTATTCCTAATCTTAGAGGAAATGCTTTCAGATTTTCACCAGAGTATGATCTTATTTGCAGATTTGTCTTATTTAACTTTTATTATGTTGATATATGGGCTTCCCAGGTTGAGCTAGTGGTAAATAACCTGCCTGCCAATGCAGGAGATGTAAGAGACACAGGTTTGATCACTGAGTCAGGGAGGTCCCCCTGGAGAAGGGCATGTTGATGTATGTACCCTCTGTGGCTTCCCAGGTGGTTCAGTGGTAAAGAATCCACTTGCCAAGCAGGAGATGAGAGTTTAATTTCTGGGTTGGAAAGATCCTCTGGAGAAGGAAATGGCAAGTCACTCAAGTATTCTTGCCTGGGAAATCTCATGGACAAATCTCATGGGAAATCTCTAGCCTTGTGGGCTAGAGTCTACTGGGTCACAAAAGAGTGGGACACAACTTAGTGACTAAACAACAACAACAATGTTCCCTCTATGCCCACTTTCTGGAGAGTTTTTATCATAATTGGGTGCTGAATTTTATTAAAAGTTTTTTTGCATCTATTGAGATGACCATATGTTTTATTCATCAGTTTTTTTTTATATGGTGTGTCACATTGATTGATTTGCAGATGCTGAAAAAAACCTTTGCATCCATTGGATGAATCCCACTTCATCATGGTATATGATTTTTTTTTTTTGCACAATTATTTATTTTGTGGATCTCCTTGATAAATTCTTTTTTTTAATTAATTTATTTATTTTTTTCATCTCAAGTGTACATGAGTTCCCAATCTTGAACCCCCCCCTTCCCACTCCACATCAACTCTCTGGATCATCCCCGTGCACCAGTCCCAAGCATCCTGTATCCTGAAGGTATATGATTTTTTAATGTATCATTGGATTCAGATTGCTAGAATTTTGTTGAGGATTTTTGCATCCATATTCATCAGGGACATTGTCCTGTAATTTTCTTTTTTTTAGGTATCTTGGTCTGGTTTCAGTATCAGGGTGATGGAGGCCTCATAAAATGAGTTTGGTTTTTCCAAGATCTGTGATTTTTTGGAACATTTTCAGAAGGATAGGTGTTTACTCTTCTCTAAATGTTTGACAGAATTCACTTGTGAAGGCATCAGGTCCTGGACTTTTGTTTGTTGGGAGTTTTTAAATCACACTCTCTTTTTAAAATTAATTTATTTTAATTGGAGGATAATTACTTTACAGTGTTGTGATGATTTTTGGCATACATCAGCATGAATCGACCACAGGTACATATGTGTACCCCCATCCTGAACTCCCTCTCACTTCCCTTCCCACCCTATCCCTCTGGGTTGTCCCAGAGCACCAGCTTTGGGTCCCTTGCTTCATACATCGAACTTGCACTAGTCATGTATTTTACATACGGTGATGTACATGTTTCAGTTATATTCTATCAAATCATCCCACCCTCACCTTCTCCCACTGAGTTCAAAAGTCTGTTCTTTATGTATATATCTCTTTTGCTGCCCTGCTTCCACGCTTGTGATTGGACTGATCATATTTTCTATTTCTTCCTGGTTCAGTCTTAGGAGACTATACTTTTCTAAGAATATGTGCATTTCTTACAGGTTTTCTGTTTATTGGCCTAGATTTTCTCATAGTGTTACTGAAGTCACAAGTCAGTGTGCCTGACACACAGTGAGGCCCATCGATACTAAACATTAGAGTTTGGAACAGAGAAAGTTTCATTACAGATTTATACACAGAGATGAGTGGTTCNGTGCATTTCTTACAGGTTTTCTGTTTATTGGCCTAGATTTTCTCATAGTGTTACTGAAGTCACAAGTCAGTGTGCCTGACACACAGTGAGGCCCATCGATACTAAACATTAGAGTTTGGAACAGAGAAAGTTTCATTACAGATTTATACACAGAGATGAGTGGTTCATGCCCT
Organism: Neotragus moschatus; assembly: GCA_006410615.1. Classification (NCBI taxonomy): domain Eukaryota; kingdom Metazoa; phylum Chordata; class Mammalia; order Artiodactyla; family Bovidae; genus Neotragus; species Neotragus moschatus. The sequence goes on along the minus strand of SJYA01003240.1, from coordinate 212,726 downwards.
AAGAATTTCAAAGTTACTGAAAGCTTTCAACAAGTCCCTATAAAAGCAAAAGATGAGGGATGGACGTAGTTAGTTGTTGCAGAATTCTCAGTGTCAGATCCTTTGTTCTTGAGGTCAGGTCATGGTCAGGTAATGATATTCCTGTAAATCTCTGTCAGAAGAATGTTATACTCTGTCCTGAAAAGAAAGGGCAAGGTCCCAAGGCACAACTTTCACCCTCCAAGGTCCCAGTCTTAGCTAAGAGGAGGCAGATCTCAGTTGGCAGCTACTTGAGGGCCAGGTTCCCACATCCTTCCCAGCTGCCATCCCTGAGGGAGCCAGGCATCCAACTCGACTAGCCCTCAGTCTCCTCAGGCCACTCAAATGGGGAGACCAGGTCTCACAGACTGTGACCCAGACAGATGCCCACAGCTATAAGATCACAAAGACAGATATGGGGGGAAAGTTCACCACTGCCCCAAGGCCTGGGCCAAGGCTTGTGGAGAGCCTTAGTGAGGACTCATTGATTCTTTTGTCTCATCATTTACTTCTGCTGTGTTCTTTATGATTTCTTTCCTTCTACTAACCTTAAGTTTTGCTTTCTCTTCTTTCTCTGGTTGTTTTAGATGTAAGATTATGTCGTTTATTAGAGATTCTTCTTTTTTCTTGAAGTAAGATTTCATTGCTATAACTTTCCCTCTTAAAACTGCTTTTGTTTGTTATTATTTTCTCCCATGCTGATTCATGTTGATGTGTGGCAAAACCCACCACAATATTGTAAAGTAATTATCCTCCAATTAAAATAAATTAATTAATTTTAAACTGTTTTTGTTGCATCCCATAAGTTTTTGGACTGCTGTGCTTTCATTTTGTCTCCTCTGCCTCCTCCATTCAGGCTCCTCTGTTCTCCACTGTCTCCTGTAGTTTGCTCAAATTCATGTCCATTGAGTCAGTGATGCTATCTAACCATCTCATTCTTTGCCACCTCTTTCTCCTTTTGCCTTAAATCTTTCCCAGTATCAAGGTCTTTTTCAATGTGTTGGCTGTTCGCATCAGGTGGCCAAAGTATTGAAGTTTCAGCTTCAGTAATCATTCTTCCAATGAATATTCAGGGTTGATTTCCTTTAGGACTGAGTGGTTTAATCTCCTTGCAGTCCAAAGGACTCTCAAGTCTTCTCCAGCACCATAATTCAAATGTATGAATTCTTCAGTACTCAATCTTCATTATGGACCAACACTCACATCAATACAAGACTACTGGAAAAAGCATAGCTTTGACTGTACAGACCTTTTGACAAAGTGATGTCTCTTCCTTTTAAATATGCTTTCTAGGTTTGTCACAGCTCTCCTTCCAAGGAGCAAACATCTTTTGATTTCATTACTGCAGTCACAATCTACAGTGATTTGGAGCACAAGAAATTAAAACCTTTCCCTTTTCCAATTTTTCCCCTTGTATTTGCCATGAAATGGTAGGACCAGATACCATGATCTTAGTTTAGTTTAGTTTTGTTTTTTTAATGTTGAATTTCAATTCAGCTTTTTTACTTTCTTCTTTCACCTTCATCAAGAAAGTCTTCAGATCCTCTTCACTTTCTGCCATAAGAGTGGTATTCATCTACATATCTGAGGTTGTTGATATTTCTCCTGGCAACGCTGATTACAGCTTGTGATTCATCCAGCCTGACATTCCACATGAGGTATTGCAGCAATGAAATTAAAAGATGCTTACTCCTTGGAAGAAAAGTTATGATCAACCTAGATAGCATATNAAAGAGTCAGACACGACTGAGTGACTGAACTGAGTGAACTGACTGAACTGAACTGAAATCTGCATATAAGATAAATAGTACCAAGTACTGCATTTTGAGCTCTTTTGTTGACTATGAGGGCTACTCCATTTCTTCTAAGAGATTCTTGCCCACAGTAGTAGATATAATGTTAATCTGAATTAAATTTACCCATTCCAATCTATTCCAGAATCTACTGATTCTGAAAATGTCAAGTTCAATCTAGCCATCTTCTGCTTGACCACATCCAATTTACCTTGATTCAAGGACTTCATAGTCCATGTTTTTATGCAATATTGTGATTTACAGCACTGGACTTTAGTTTCACTATCAGACACACCCAAACTGAGCATCATTTGTGCTTTGCCCCAGCCACTTCATTCTATTTGGAGCTATTCATGATTGCCCTCCACTCTTCCCCAGTAGCATATTAGACACCTTCTGATCTGGTGGCAGGGGTAGGGATCTCATCTTCCAGGGTCATGTTTTGCCTTTTCATACTGTTCATTTTGTTCTTGTAGCAAGAATACAGGAATGGTTTGCCATTCCCTCCTCCAGTGGATCATGTTTTGTCAGAGCTCTTCACTATGACTGGTACATTTTGGGTGGCCCTGCATGGCATGAATTGCAGCTTCATTGAGTTATATAAGACCCTTTGCCACAACAAAGCTGTGATCCATGAAATAGGGGGTCTCTTGTAAAAAGACTATATACCAGTCTTTTTCTGTATCCACCCAGCCAGTCTATGTCCTTTGGTTGCTGTATTTGTTAATAATCCATTTACATTTAAGGTAATTATTGATGTGTATGATGCTATACCATTTTAAGTTTGTTTTGCATTTATTTTTTGTAGTGCTTTTCCTTTTCTTGTGTTTCCTGCCTAGAGAAGTTCCTTTAGCACTTGTTGTAAAACTGGGTTGATGATGCTGAATTATCTCAGCTTTTGCTTGTTGGTAAAGATTTTTACTTCTCCAAAAAATCTAAATGAGTCTTACTGGGTAGAGTATTCTTGATTGTGGTTTCTTTCTTTTCATCACTTCAAATATGTCGTGACTTCTGACTTGTTCAGTTTCTGTTGATAAATTAGCTGATTATCTTTTGGGGTTTCTTTGTATGTTGTCATTTTTCTTTTGTTGCCTTTGATATTTTATCTCTGTCTTTACTTTTTGCCTGTTCAATTTCTGTGTGCCTTTGGTTGTTCATCCTTGGGCTTATCCTGCCTGTGAATCTCTGCACTTCCTGGACTTGTTTGACTATTTCCTTTCCCATGTTAGGGACCTTTTCAGCTATTATTTCTTCAAATATTTTATTGGGTCCTTCTCTCTCTTTTCTCCTACTGGGACCCCAATAATGTGAATATTACTGAGCCAGAGGTCTGCTAGGCTGTGTTCATTTCTTTTCACTCCTTTTGTTATATTCTATTTTGCAGAGGTGATTTCCATCATTTTGTCTATCAGGTCCCTTATCCATTCCTCTGTCTCAATTATTCTCCTATTGTTTCCTTCCAGTGTTTTGTTCATCTCTGTTTGTTCTTTAGTTCGTCTAGGTATTTGGTGAACATTTACTGCTGTTTCTCATTCTTTTTCTGAGACCCTGGATCACCTTCATTTTCATTATTCTGAATTCTTTTTCCGGAAGGTTGCCTAACTCCACTTCATTTAGTTGTTTTTTGGGGGGTTTCATCTTATTTCTTCATCTAGCACCTAATCCTCAGCATTTTCATTTTGATTAACTTTCTGTAATTGGATTCTTTTTTCTGGAGGTTTTGGGGTTTTAGTTCTTTTTGTTTTCTTCTGTCTTCCCTCTGGTAGATGAGGCTAAAGGTTGTGCAGGCTTCCTGATGTGCTGGACTGGCTGGCAGTGGGAAAAACTGGTTCTTGCTATGGTGGGCAGACAATGCTCAGTAAAACTTTAATCCAGTTGCCTTCTGATGGGTAGGGCTGTGCTCCCTCTCTGTTAGTTGTTTGGCCTGATGTGTCCCAGCCTTGTTGCCTACAGGATCTATTTTAGGGATAATGGAAATCTCCAAGAAGGCTCATAACAAGGGAAACCTCCCAGGACTGCTGCTGCAAGTGCCCCTGTCCACGGTGAGCCATTGTTGACCCATGCTTCCTCAAAAGACTTTCCAACACTAGCAGGTTGGTGTGGTACAGTCTCCTGTGGAGTCACTGCTCTTTTTGCTTTGGTCCTGGTACATACAAGGTTTTGTGTGTGCCCTCCAAGAGTTAAGTCTCTGTTTCCCCTAGTCCTGTGGAAATTCTGCAGTCAAATTCAGATTCCCTAGGGATTCCTAGTCCCTTTGTATGTTCCTCAGGCTGGAAAGCCTAACCTGGGTCTCAGAGTCTTAACAACAGTGAGAGAACTTCTTTGCTATTATTGTTCTTCAGTTTGTTGGTCACCAACCTAGCAGATGTGAAATTTGATTTTATCATGATTGTGCCCCTCCTAACATCTCATTGCAGCTTCTCCTTTGTCTTTGAAAGTGGGACACCCTTTTATTTTTATTATTTTTTTTTTTGGTGAGTTTCAGCATCTTCCTGTTGATGGTTGTTTAATAATTAGTTGTGATTTTTTTGCTCTCTCATGTGGAATGAGGGCATAGTCTATTCTGCCATCTTGAACCAATCTCTAAAAACTAGCTTTATTTTTCTGTCTCAAGTTTGCTTTGGCTATTCAGAGTCTTTTGTGGTTTCATATCATTTTAGAATTATTATTCTAGTTATCTGAAAAATGTCCTTGATATATGCATAGGAATTGCATCGAATCTCTCGATTTGCTTTGAGGAGTTTTGTCATTTTAACAATATTAATTATTTTAATCTGTGAGTGTGGTATTTTTAAATTGTTTGTGTTATCTTTAATTTTTTTCATCACTGTCTTATAGTTTTCTAAATGTAGGTCTAATACCATTTTAGTTAGATTTGTACCTAGGTATTTCATTAATTTTGATGCAACTGTAGATGAGATTGTTTTGTTTCTTTTTCTTCTTTTTTCTTCTCTGATTTATATGGCAAAGACTTCTAATACTGTTTAATAAAAGTTGCAAGAGTGGACATTTTTGTCATATTCCTGATCTTAAAAGAAATGTCCCACTCTTTGTGACTCCATGGACTGCAGCACGCCAGGCTTCCCTATTCTTCACCATCTCCTGGAGCTTGTTCAAACTCATGCCCCTTGAGTCTGTGATGCCATCTCATCCTCTGTCATCCCCTTCTCCTCCTGCCTTCAATCTCTCCCAGCATCAGGGACACAACTTAGTGACTAAGCAACAACAGTAGCTTAAATAGTATTATTTTATTTGATTGTGAATTTTGAGTTACCTTCTAATCATAATTAACAAAGCCAGGAGCACCACATTACCTAATTTCAAACTATACTACAAACCTATAATAATCAAAATGGTGTCACTGGCATAAAAACAGACACATAGACAAGTGTAATATATTGAGAGCCCAGGTAAACCCACGCATATAGGGTCAACAAGTAATTGTTGAAGAAACCAAAAATAGTCAATGAAGAAATGGTATTATATTCAGTAAATGATGTTGGGAAAATTAGCTATCACACAAAAGAATAAAACTGGACCCCTTATCTTACAGCATTCAAAAAAATTAACTCAAACTTCATTATCCTCTTAAGGTTGAGACCTAAGATATTAAAATTCCTAGAAGAAAGTATAAAGAAAATTTTCTTTAACATTGTTCTTGGCAGTGAATTTTTTGTGTATGTAACAAGCAATAAAAATCAAAAAGTAATTTGGATTATACTATAGCTTCTATGCAGCAAAAAAATAAATAAATAAATAAATAAATAAAGACCAAAAGATAAAAAGGCAACCTATAAAATGGGAGAAAATATTTGTGCACCATATATCAGATTAAGGGATAAAATGCAAAATACATAAGGAACTCATATAACTCAGTAGCCACTCCCCTCCTAGAAAATACAGTTAAAATGGTTGTATGCATGCCTGCTCAGTCACTCAGTTTTGTCTGACTTTTTGTAACTCAGTGGAGTATAGTCCACCACGCTTCTCTGTCCATGGGATCTTCCAGGCAAGAATACTGGAGATGGTTGCCAGTTACTCCTCCAGGGGATCTTCTTGATCTGGGGATTATACACACATCTCCTGCATTGGTGGTGAGATTCTTTGCTACTGAGACACCTGGGAAACTGCTAATAAGGCTAAAGGACCTGAATAAACATATTTTCCAAATTTCCTTAACAAGTAGTGCTAGGAAAACCGGCTAACCACCCATAAAACAATTAAACTAAAACACTTTCTAACATTATACACAAAAATAAACTCAAGACGGATTAAAGATCTAAATATAAGAACAAAATCTATAAAACTCCTAGAGGAAAACATAGGAAAACACTTTCTGACATAAATCACAGCAAGATCCTCTATGAGCCACCTCCCAAAGTAATGGAAATAAAGCAAAAATAAACAAGTGGGACCTAATTAAACTTAAAACATTTTGCACAAAGAAGGAAACTATAAGCAAGGTGAAAAGACAGCCTTCAGAATGGGAGAAAATAATAGCAAACGAAGCAACTGACAAATAATTAATCTCAAAATTATACAACCAGCTCAGGAAGCTCAGTTCCAGAAAAATAAACGACCCAATCAAAAAATGGGCCAAAGAACTAAACAGACATTTCTCCACAGAAGACATACAGATGGTTAACAAATACATGAAAAGATGATCAACATCACTGTCAGAGAAATGCAAATCAAAACCACAGTGAGGTACCATCTCACCCTGGTCAGAATGGCTGCTATCAAAAAATCTACAAACAACAAATGCTGGAGAGGATGTGGAGAAAAGGGAACCCTCTTACACTGTTGGTGGGAATGCAAACTAGTATAACCACTATGGAGAACAGTGTGGAGGTTCCTTAAAAAAATTGGAAATAAAACTGCCATAAGACCCAACAATCTCACTGCTGGGCATGCACACTGAGGAAACTAGAAATGAAAAAACACATGTACCCCAATGTTCATTGCAGCATTGTTTACCATAGCTAAGACATAGAAGCAACCTAGATATCCATCAACAGATGAATGGATAAGAGATATATGGTACATATACACAATGGAACATTACTCAGCTATTAAAAAGAACACATTTGAATCAGTTCTAATGAGGTGGATGAAACTGGAGCCTATTATACAGAATGATGTAAGTCAGAAAGAAAAACAATACAGTATATTAATGCATATATATGGAATTTAGAAAGATGGTAACGATGACCCTATATGCGAGACAGCAAAAGAGACACAGATGTAAAAAACAGACTTTTGAACTCTGTGGGAGAAGGCAAGGATGGGATGGTTTGAGAGAATAGCATTGAAACATGTATATTATGATATGTGAAATAGGTGACCAGCCCAAGTTCAATGCATGAAACAGGGCACTCAAAGCCAGTGCACTGGGACAACCCAGAGGGGTGGGATGGAAAGGGAAATGAGAAGGGGTTTTAGGATGGAGGACACAGGTACACCTGTGTCTGATTCATGTCAATGTATGACAAAGCCACCACAATATTGTAAAGTAAATAGCCTCCAATTAAAATAAATTAATTTAAAAAAAAGAAGGTATATGAAAATACACTGAACATCACTAACCATTACCAAATGTAACCATCAGGAAAATGAAGATAAAAACCACAATGAGATATATTTTCATACTAGTTGTCATCTAAATGACAATTGAAAACTGTGAGTCAGGAAGTGGAGAAAAGATAATCTTTGTTCACTGTGGTGGGAATATAAATTGCTATAGCCATTACAGAAAACAGCATGATCATTCATCAAAAAATTAAATGTAGAACTGCCATATGATACAGAAATCCTACTTCTGGGTATTTATATAAATAAATCATTTACATTCTATAAATTTTGCATCAATAAAAAATAAAAGTTAAGATATCAAAAAGATAAAGTTGCACTCTCATGTTTGTTGCAGGATTATAATCAACAGCCAAGACATGTGAACAGTCTAAGTGTCTATCAACAGGTAAATGGATAAAACATACATGTAAAATATATATATATATATACACGTAAAATATATATATATACACCTATATATATAAGTCATAAAATAGGAGGAAATATTGCCATGTACAAGAAAATGAATAAAGCTGGAGGACATTATGCTAAGTAAAATGTCAGCCAAAAACATATATTGTATCATTTTACTTATATGTAGAATCTAACAATAACTAAAACTCATAGAAACAGAGAATAGATTGATGGATGCCAGCGGGAGGACAGTGAGGAAAATGGGTGAAGATAAACAAAGTGAACAAAATTCCAGCTATAAGGTAAATTAGTTCTAACAGTCTAATGTAAAGCATGTTGAGTATAGTTAGGAATGTTTATTGTATTGTATTATATACGTAAAATCACCAAATGTGTAGATCTTAACATTTGTCACCACTCACAAAAAAAGTTTACCATGTGATGGATGTGTTAACTAACCTTATTGTGGTAATCACTTTGCAGTATATACAAATATTAAATCATCTTGTCATACACATTAAACTATCAAAATACTATCTGTCAATTACATCTCAACAAACCTAGAAAAATAATTTATGTTAAAAAGACAAAAAGAAAAGAAGGGTTGCTAAGGATGGGAAAAAATTGAAATCTTCATAAATTGCTGTTTCAAATGTAAAGCGGTGCAGCACTGTGAAAATTATTTTTGATGGATGTTTAAAGATTTAAAAATATTACCATATGACTCATAATTAGCAAGGAGAATAAAAAACAGATGTTTAGACCAAATTATAGACATGATTGTTTATTGAAGCTTCATTCACTATAGCCAAAATGTGGAAGAAAACAAATGTCCAACAACTGATGAATGATTAAGTAAAATGCAGTTACATATATACAATGTAATATTTTTGGCAAGAAAAAGAATTTAAGTACTATATATCCTGTAAAATGGGTGACCTTTGAAAACATATTTAGGTAAAATAATCAGACACCAAAAATCAAATGACCTCATTTATATGAAGTGTTCAGAATAGCTAAATTGATAGAAAAAACAAAGTAGTGAGTGGTTGCCAAATGCTGAGGGGAAGAAATATGAGTGGAAAGTGACTAATTCATACAGGTTTTATTCGGGAAATGACAAAAATTTTATACAATTAGTGGAGATGGTTGTGTCTGTCAGAAAGCCTCTGAATCATAAGCTTTAAAATATGTTAAATTGCGAGTTTTATGTTATGTAAATTTCGCATTAATAAAATATAAGTAATATAATCTAAAAAGTGATAATCTAACCTTCCACCTTAAATCACTGATAAAATAAGAACAAACTAAATCCAAAGCAAAATGTAGGGAGAAAATAATAAGAATTGTTGTTCAGTCTTGTCTGACTCTTTGCAACCCTGTGGACTGTAGCACGCCAGGCTTCCCTGTCCTTCATCATCTCCTGGAGTTTGCTCAATCTCATGTCCATTGAGTTGATGATGCTATCCAAATATCTTGTCTTCTGTTGTCCCCTTCTTCTTCCTTCAATCTTTCCCAGCATCGGGGTCTTTTCCAATGAGTCAGCTCTACACATCAGGTGAGCAAAGTGTTGGAGCTTCAGCTTCAGCATCAGTCCTTCCAATGAAAATTCAGGACTGATTTCCTTTGGGATTGACTGGTTTGATCTCCTCACAGTCCAAGGGAGCATTCTCAAGTCTTCTCCAGCACCACAGTTCAAAGGCATCAATTCTTAGTTGCTCAGCCTTTTTTTTTATTGTCCAGCTCTCACATCTGTAGATGACTACAGGAAAAAAAGCCATACTTTGTTTATATATACATTTATAGGCAAAGTGGCGTCTCTACTTTTTAATATGCTGTCTAGATTTGTCATTGCTTTTCTTCCAGGGAGCAAGTGTCTTTTATTTTCATGGCTGCAGCCACCATCGACAGTGACTTTGGAGCCCAAGAAAATAAAGTCTGTCACTGTTTCCATTGATTTCCCATCTATTTGCCATGAAGTGATGAGACCAAATGCCATGATTTTCATTTCTTGAATTGTAAGGAAAGAGCAAATTAGCCAAGATGGCATGTTCAGGCACTCTCACCCCACATTTTTTATATAATGACTATGTAACCGCCGAGATCACATAGCACTGTGCATGAACATCATGAGGTACTCGGTCATGGGTTGTGGGTTGTATGGATCTATGAGCTCCACCTAGAAAGTGGAAGCAATTACTGATGTGTCCATTGGATCAGCCATGAAAGAAGAGAATATAGCATGTCTATTGCTACAGCTGCTGCATCATCCAGGAGAGAATACTTTTATGGTTGCTGTGCCAGCCAGGAGAGAGGTTGTGTTGTGTTAGGTTATGCTATGGCTGCTTCTATGGCTTCTGTGTCAGTCAGGAGAGAATATGTGTGTCTGTAGTTTCTACAGCTCCTCGATTCTCCTTCCAGCCTCTTAGCTCATGCCTTGCCTACTCTTCAGTAAACAATGCAGACAGTGTGAACACTGAGACAACTGGCATAATGAACAGGATCAGCGATACATGAATGTTGAGTTTTAAGCCAGCTGTTTCACTCTTCTCTTTCACCTTCATCAATAGGCTTTTTAATTTCTCATCACTTTCTGCCACAAGGGCAGTGTAATCTGCATATCTGAGGTTATTGCTATTTCTCCCCTTGATCTTGATTTCAGCTTGTGCTTCTTCCAGTCCAGCATTTCACATGATGTACTCTGCATATAAGTCAAATAAGCAAAGTGACAATATACAGCCTTGACGTACTCCTTTCCCAATTTTGAACCAGTCCATTGTTCCATGTTTAGTTCTAACAGGCTCCTCTCTCCATTGAATTCTCCAAGCAAGAATACTGGAGTAGGTAGCCATTCCCTTCTCCAGGAGATCTTCCCCACTGAGGGATTGAATCTGCATCTCCTGCATGGCAGGCAGATTCTTTATTGTTTGAGCCATCAGGGAAGCCTAATAAAGATTAGAGAATAAGTTAATAAAATAAATTAATAAAATAGAGAAAATCAACAGGATGAAAATGACCTTAAGAGGGACAACAAAACTGGAAAATCTCTTTCCAGACTTACAAAAATCAAAATGAGAAGTGACATTAATTACTAAAAGCAGGAATGAAAGAGTGGACATTAGTAACAAACTTAGAGAAATAAGAATTAGAAGAGAATACTATGAACAATTGTATGCCAACAAATTAGATAACTTAGATAATGTGGATAAATATCTACAAGGACACATAGAACATATGAATGAATCTATTATGGCCAAGGGAGCTTCCCTGGTGACTCAGATGGCAAAGAATCTGCCTGAACTCCTGGAGACATGGGTTTGATTCCTGGGTTGGGAAGGTCCCCTGGAGAAGAGAACGGTTACCCATTCTAGTATTCTTGTCTAGAGAATCCCATGGACAGAGGAGTCTGGCAGGCTATATTCCATGTGGTTGCAAAGAGTCAGACACAACTGAACAACTAACACTCACTTTCTACCCACATTTTTCATAAGAGCTAGACACTGTATTAGAAATATAAAACCTACCCACAAAGTAGAGCACTGTCCCAGATGCTTTGCTTCAGTGGTAAATTCTAAAAAAAAAAAAAAAAAAAGTTTAAAAATAACTATTAACTTCTCACATTATTGTTTGTAGATTTTGATAATGGCCATTCTGATTCATGTGAGGTGATACCTCATTGTAGTTTTGATTTGCATTTCTCTAGTAATTAGTGCTATTCAGCATCTCTTCATGTATTTGTTGGCCCACCTGTATATCTTCTTTGGACAAATGTCTATGTGGGTCTTCTGCCCAGTTTTTGATTTGCTTGTTTGCTGATACTGAGCTACGTGAGCTGCTTGTATATTTTGGAGAGTAATCCTTTGTCCATTGCATTGTTTGCAAATATTTTCTGAGGATTTCCTTTCCATATTGTTTATTATTTTCTTTGCTATGCAAAGAAATTTAATTAGTATATTAAATTAATTAAGCTAGTTTCAGTTTAACTAGTTCCCATTGGTTTATTTTTATTTTCATTACTCTAGGAGGTGTGTCAAATACTTTGTGATTTATGTCAAAGGATATTTTGTCTATGTTTTCCTCTAAGAGTTTTATAGTGTCTGGCCTTGCATTTAGGTCTTTAATCCACTTTGAGTTTATTTTTGTGTCTGATGTAAATATAAATAGAACTACCATATGACCCAGCAATCCCACTACAGGGCATATACCCTGAGAAAACCATAGTTTGAAAAGGCATGTGTATCCCAGTGCTCACTGCAGCACTATTTATAATAGCCAGAACATGGAAGCAACCTAAATGTCCATCAACAGATGAATGAATAAAGAATATNTAATAATAGTGGCAGATTTTAATACCCCACTCACACCTATGGATAGATAAACTAAACAGAAAATTAACAAGGAAACACAAACTTTAAATGATACACTAGACTAGTTAGACCTAATTGATATCTATAGGACATTTCACCCCAAAACAATGAATTTTACCTTTTTCTCAAGCACACACAGAGCATTCTCCAGGATAGATCACACCCTGGGCCATAAATCTAGCCTTGGTAAATTCAAAAAAAAAATGGAAATCATTCCAAGCATCTTTTCTGACCACAATACAGTAAGATTAGATCTCAGTCACAGGAGGAAAACTACTAAAAATTCCAAAATATGGAGGCTGAACAACACGCTGCTGAATAACCAATAAATCACAGAAGAAATCAAAATATGCATAGAAATGAATGAAAATGAAAACACAACAACCCANTAGCCTTGGTAAATTCAAAAAAAAAATGGAAATCATTCCAAGCATCTTTTCTGACCACAATACAGTAAGATTAGATCTCAGTCACAGGAGGAAAACTACTAAAAATTCCAAAATATGGAGGCTGAACAACACGCTGCTGAATAACCAATAAATCACAGAAGAAATCAAAATATGCATAGAAATGAATGAAAATGAAAACACAACAACCCAAAACCTGTGGGACACTGTAAAAGCAGTGCTAAGGGGAAGGTTCATATCCCCTCCCTTTTGAATCTCCCTCCCATCACCCTCCTCATCCCACCCCTCTAGGTTGATACAGAGCCCCTGTTTGAGTTTCCAGAGCCACACAGCAAATTCGCATTGGCTATCTATTTTATATATGGATTCATGTTGAAGTTTGAGAGAAAACAACAAAATTCTATAAAGCAATTATCCTTCAATAAAAAACAAATTAATTTTTTAAAAAACCCTGCACTTTAGTAGTGTATATCTTACTGCACTGTACATATCTTCTATCTTCTTTATGAGAGCGTGAGCTCCTTGAAGATGGTAAATGTCTTTGCACACAAACATACTAAACATAGACATTCAACAAATGTTTTTAGGAAGAAAGCAAAGTAAAGCTAATCTGCAGCCTTAGCTTTATTTATATATAACATATTATTACAAACTGTATTGAGAAATGGAGGGGGAAGGAATATACAAGCAATTCGAAACTCTCTGTTCAATTATCAATATACTTCCTATCTAAAGTGAAAAGATCATTGGATAGAGACGTTAGAATACCCAGATCCTTTCTTGTAATCACATTTAAGGATACAAAGGGATACCAGTTAATACAAAAAAGCTAATACAGAAAGTATACACAGAACACTAGATGACAGCAGAAGAAACATTGAAAAGGCGATATTTGGTTCAGTTCAGTTCAGTCACTCAGTTGTGTCCGACTCTTTGCAACCCCATGGACTGCAGCATGACAGGCCTCTCTGTCCATCAACAACTCCCAGAGTTTGCGCAAACTCATCTCCATCAACTCGGTGATGCCATCTAAACTTTTCACCCTCTGTCTTCCCCTTTTCCTCCTGTTCTCAATCTTTCCCAGCATCAGAGTCTTTCAAATGAGTCAGTTCCTCGCATCAGGTGGTCAAAGTATTGGAGTTTCAGCTTCAGCATCAGTCCTTCCGATCAATATTCATGACTGATTTCCTTTAGGATGAACTGGTTGGATCTCCTTGCAGTCCAAGGGACTCTCAAGAGTTTTCTCCAACACTACAGTTCAAAAGCATCAATTCTTTGGCACTAAGCTTTCTTTATACATGACTACTGGAAAAACCATAGCTTTGACTAGACAGACCTTTGTTTGTTAAGTAATGTCTCTGCTTTTTAATATGCTGTCTAGTTTGGTCATAGCTTTACTTCCAAGGAGCAAGTGTTTTTTAATTTCATGACTGCAGTCACCATCTACAGTGATTTTGGAGCCCCCCAAAAATAAAGTCTGACACTGTTCCCACTGTTTCCCCATCTATTTCCCATGAAGTGAGGGGACCAGATGCCATAATCTTCATTTTCTGAATGTTGAGGTTTAAGCCAACTTTTTCACTCTCCTCTTTCACTTTCATCAAGATGCTCTTTAGTTCTTCTTTGCTCTCTGCAATAAGGGTGGTGTCATCTGTTTATCTGAGGTTATTGATATTTCTCCCAGCAATCTTGATTTCAGCTTGTGCCTCATCCAGCCTGGCATTTCACATGATGTACTTTGCATATAAGTTAAATAAGCAGGGTGACAATATACAGCCTTGACGTATTCCTTTCCTGATTTGAAACCAATCTGTTGTTCCATGTCCAGTTTTNGCAATCTTGATTTCAGCTTGTGCCTCATCCAGCCTGGCATTTCACATGATGTACTTTGCATATAAGTTAAATAAGCAGGGTGACAATATACAGCCTTGACGTATTCCTTTCCTGATTTGAAACCAATCTGTTGTTCCATGTCCAGTTTTAACTGTTGCTTCTTGGTCTGCATACAGATTACTCAGGAGGCAGGTCAGGGGGTCTGATATTCCCATCTCTTTGAGAATTTTCCAGTTTGTTGTGATCCACACAGTCAAAGGCTTTGGTGTATTCAATAAAGCAAAAGTATATATTTTTCTGGAACTCTCTTGCTTTTTTCTGTGATCTAACAGATGTTGGCAATTTGATCTCTGGCTCTTTTTCTAAATCCAGCTTGAGCATCTGGAAGTTCAAGGCTCATGTACTTTTGAAGCCTGGCTTGGGGAATTTTGAGCATTACTTTGCTAGTGTGTGAGATGAGTACAATTGTACGATAGTTTGAGCATTCTTTGGCATTGCCTTTCTTTGGGATTGGAATGAAAACTGACCTTTTCCAGTCCTGTGGCCACTGCTGAGTTTTCCAGATTTGCTGGCATAATGAGTACAGCACTTTCACAGCACCATCTTTTTGGATTTTAAATAGCTCAACTGGAATTCCCTTAACTCCATCAACTACACTAGATTTGTTTGTAGTGATGCTTCCTAAGGCCCACTTAAGTGCACATCTCAGGATGTCTGGCTCTAGGTGAGTGATCACACCGTTGTGGTTATCTGGGTCATGAAGATTTTTTTTTTTTGTATAGTTCTTCTGTGTATTCTTCCCACCTCTTCTTAATATCTTTGGCCTCTGTTTGGCCTATGCCATTTCTGTCCTTTATTGTTCTCATCTTTGCATGAAATATTCCCTTGGAATCTAATTTTCTTGGTATTAGGTGACATATATTAATATTAGCCCACTGCTGCTCTTCATTTGGCTATAGAGTTCAATTAATATCATCCTGGAGTGTGAAGTATACTAAAGGTATGGTGCTATAGGCCTTATCCAATTTTTATCACAACTAAAAAGCAGCCAAATCTTGGCAACTGTTTATTTAAATGATTATTGTTCTGTCTTTTAGTTTCTACTTTAATTTGCTCCTTCTGATTATGAAATGGAGATTATTATTTTAGAGTTGCTTAAATATGAAACTTTTAAAACTTAAAAATTAGCTTGATGAATATTGTTTTATGAAAGTGAATACCGTGAGGGAGAAGAGGAGTGGATAGGGG
>SJYA01003240.1:162325-196948 GCA_006410615.1 Neotragus moschatus | reverse complement strand
AGGGGTATGTTGTCCTTTTTTTCCCTGCTTTTCAGTCTTTCTGCTGCTGCCATCTAGTGTTCCATCTTATACTGCTTGCATTTGCTCTACTACATCTGGGATAAGATAAAGTAGAACATGATCATAACAACTGTAGCTCTCATTTGTGATGGTCCCTGTAGCTTACAAAGTACTTTCACACATGTGTAATCATAGATTACTCCTAAGCAGCATTTCAATGATCCAGATACTACAAAGACTCTAAAACAAATAATCATACAATGTCAAAACTGAAAAAGATATTAGAATATAGCTAGCCCAGTGGTTTTCAAGCCATGTTTTTCTTTGTCTTATAGGTCCAGGGAAGTGACTTGGGGGTAGAGACAGGGGTAATGGGACTTCCTCCCCTCATTCCCTACCACTATAAAATATACCTCCTTTATATATAGCACAGTTTCATTTATATGTTTTATCTATCTGGGTACTGATATGATTTTATTTTTCAGTATGAGGCTTTTTCCACTGCCAGGATTCTACTACTTAAAAGTAAAAATTGATAATTCATACAGATGAGAAAACTGAAGCTCAGAGAATTGCAGTCATAAGTCAAAGATCACACAGCTAATAAGTAGCAGAGCAAAATCTGTCTCATTCCAAGTTGGCTTCCCAGACTATAGAGTTGCTTATAAAGAAGTAGATTAAATCCAGATTGTTAAAAGAAAGGAAAGATCAAACAGATTACTCTTTAAAAACTGTGGTAAAATATACATAACATACAATTTGCCATTTTAATCATTATTTTAATTTTATAATTCAGTGTCATTAAATACATTTACAATGTATATCCACATTGAATTCACCGCTATCTATTTCCATAACTTCTTTTGTCATCCCAAACAGAAGCTCCATACCCATTAATCAATAACTCCCCATTCTCCTCTTGATCCAGTCCCTGGAGACCAACAGTTATTCACTGTGTCTATGAATTTGACTGCACTAGGAACCTCATATAAGTGGAATTATACAATATTTGTCCACCTGTGACTGACTTATTTCACTTAGCATAATGTCTTCAAGGTTCATCCATATTGTAGCATGTGTCAGAATTCTCTTCTTTTTTAAGCCTGAGTAATATTACATTGTATGTTATATACTACATTTTGTTTATTCATTCATCCATCAATGGATATTGGATTGTTCTCTACTGTTGAATGTTGTCAATAATACTGCTATGAATATTGGTGCACAAATATATGTGACTCCATGATTTCATTTACTTTAGTTATACCTGAAAATAAAACTGCTAAATCATGCAGTATTTGTATATTTAACTTTTTATAAAACTACCAAATTGCTTTTCATATTGAAGAATATTTTTTCTTTTATTCATTAAAAAAATTATAGTATAGTTTATATACAAAGTTGTGTTAGTTTCAGGTGTATAGCAAAACTTCCCTGATAGTTCAGTTGGTAAAGAATCTGCCTTTAATGCAAGGGACCTCAGTTTGATTCCTGGATTGGGAAGATCCACTGAAGAAGGGATAAGCTATGCACACTCCAGTATTCTTGGGCTTCCTTTATGGCCCAGCTGGTAAAGAATCTGCCTGCAATGCAGGACACCTGGGTTGGGAAAATCCCCTGGAGAAGGGAAAGGCTACCCATTCCAGTATTCCGACCTGGAGAACTCCATGGACTGTATAGTCCATGGGGTCACAAAGAGCTGGACACGACTGAGCAACATTCACTTTCATATATATATATATATATATATTTGATCCCTGGGTCAAGAAGATCCCCTGCAGTAGGAAATGGTAACCATTAACTCCAGTATTCTTGCTGGGTATATTTGATCCCTGGGTCAGGAAGATCCCCTGCAGTAGGAAATGGTAACCATTAACTCCAGTATTCTTGCCTGGAAAATTCCATGGACAGAGGAGCCTGATGGGCTACAGTACATGAGGTCGCAAAGAGTTGAACACAACTGAGAAAACACAACAGTATATGTCTGTGTGTATATATAGATTCTTTTACATTTCTCCGTGCTATTCAGTAGGTCCTTATTATCTATTTTATATGATATTACTTATATGTGGAATCTAATAAAAATGATACAAATGAAACTATTTACAAAAGAAACTCACAGTTCTTAAAATCAAATTTATGGTTATCTATGGGGAAAGGTTGGAGAAGGAAACGGCAGTCCACTCCAGTATTGTTGCCTGGAAAATCCCATGGACAGAAGAGCCTGAAAGGCTACAGTCCATGAGGTCACAAAGAGTCGGACATGACTGAGTGACTTCACTTTCACTTTCACTATGGGGAAAGGTGAGAAGTGATTAATTAAGAGATTAGAGTTAACATATACATATTGAAGTATTTTAAAAAGCAATGGATTGTAAATTCAGACAATATGTTTTCCAAATAATTTATTTACAACTGCCAATAAAGATTTTCCTTTTATGTTAAACTTTTTTTCATAGAAGATTGTTGTCTATAATCAAGAACACCTTATGTGTTGACAGATGAACAGATTTAAAAAGTGGTATACACATACAGTGGAATATTTTTCAGCCTTAAAAAGGAACGAAGTTCTGGCACATCTACAACATGGATAAACCTTGGGGACATATTGTTAAGTCAAATAAGCTAGACACAAGAGGACAAATATTGTGCAAGTCCACTCAGGTGAGGTATCTAGAGGAGTCACATTCTTGGGACAGAAAGCACAATGATAGTTCCTGGGGTTTAGGGCATGAGTTATTTAGTGGGACAGTGTTTCAGTTTTGCAAGATGAAAAGAATTCACAAGGTTGGTTACACAACAACATGAATGTACTTAGTACTGAACTGTACACTCTAAAATGGTTAAAATGGTAAATTTTAGGTTCTGTGCATTTTACCACAATTAATTCTTTAATAAAAAGAAATTTAAAAGAAAAAAAAATCGTATGTGGTTTTTATGATTGCTTATATGAAGATTCTCTGGCTCTGCATATAGTTACAATGAATTGAAGTTTTTCTTGATAATTATTGCTGAAGTTAGAAGTCCTATGTTGTCTATGAAGATAAATTTCTTTACGATCTCTTCCTTTTTGTCTACCTTCCCTAAGTTATTTTGGCAAGGCCCTAATCTAATAATTCTGACAATTCATCTAAGTACATCTGCCTCCAAAAGATGGAAGAATAAGACAAATATATCACGCCATTTTTTTGAAATTGCTCCAGATAAATTAAATGTCCCTTTCTCAGTGTTAAATCTTCATGTTTCCTAAAGCATAATTTTTTAATTAAGTTTTTTTTTCACTTGGATCCGTTAATTAAGGAACTGAATGATCAACTTACAGTATTATGTCACAATGTCTCCTTTACCTGAAGTAACTTTGTGGTACAAATGAAATGTCTTTTTTATTTTTAACCCCAGTACGTAATGTGAAAATTTCCAATGGAGGCATAATATGACATCAAGTTGACCAGGATTTATTCTATGATTATTGCTAAAATCAGTGAATGTGACAAAAATAAATTTGCTTGAAGGAAGTATTATTAGATAAATTGATTCTTAAAAGATAATTCTACCAACATACTGACAGGTTCAGGCAATTAATTAACCAAATTTTTGCCCAAGAGCTAATTTTCTGAGTTAACAAGAGAGGAAGATCCCTGTTTTCATGGAGGTTCTAGTCTAGTGCCATAAGAGAGACAAAGCACAAATAAGTAAAAAATAGATTCAAATAGTGACAAGTACTAGCTGAAAAGAGCTATTCTTTAGGTAAGATGGCCAGGGAAGAATTTTCTGAAGAAATATTTGAGCTGACACCTGAATGGCAAGTAGGAGGCAGCCATGCAAAATATGATCCTGGCAGAGGGAGTGGGAATTGTAAAGACCATGACATAGGAGAGGAAAGGTACATATTTATGAGATCATGTAGGGTCTTGAAAATCACAAAAAGGAGTTTAGACTTTGATCTCAGTTCAACCTATGTCAATACAGTAGAATCACCAGGTATATAATCTTCTGCTGCTGCTAAGTCGCCTCAGTTGTGTCCAACTCCGTGCGACCCCATAGACGGCAGCCCACCAGGCTCCCCTGTCCCTGGGATTCTCCAGGCAAGAATACTGGAATGGGTTGCCATTTCCTTCTCCAATGCATGAAAGTGAAAAGTGAAGGTGAAGTCGCTCAGTCATGTCTGACTCTTCACGACCCCATGGACTGCAGCCTACCAGGCTCCTCCATCCATGGGAATTTCCAGGCAAGAGCACTGGGGTGGGGTGCCATTGCCTTCTCCTATGAGAGTCTAAATCTTGATTCAGACTTTTACAGGAGAATTTTCAATTTCCCTCATTCCTATCGTGGAGGAGAAGTCATTAGAAGTGAATCCTAAGATCGAAAAGTGGTCATAACTTTGTACCTTTATTGCTACCAATTTACGGTTGGACACTACTGATGAAAAGGTAGGAAAATAGGTCAGTGGTATTGCTTCATTTTTGTGATGCTCTCAAGTAGAGTGTGTTGCAATAAAAGAAAACAGGGGATTTGACTTTGAAGAATTTGAAAGCCACATGATTTTACGGTTCAAGCCTGAGACACTTTGGGCCAGGGGGAGATAATAAGCCAATTATGACTTTCAATGCAAACCTAAAGGGTAAAAAATTTGCAGCTAATCCTTATTATTTGGAACAAATGAGGTTTGGAGTTGGTGAAAGGAAATCTGGACAGTCATTGGAGTTTTACTGTTTTTATGGCACTTTCCTACCTTATAACCCAAGTCTGCTCCCTACTTCCTATATTGCTTCAGGAGAAAAGTTGAAAAAGGTAAAAATGTTACCTTAGAAAAGGACCAGAATTTCTAGTAACCAGAGGGATGATTTTTTTGCACTTGAAGATGGAGAAGGTCTATACAGTCAGCAAAAACAAGACTGGGAGCTGACTGTGGCTCACATCATGAATTCCATATTGCAAGATTCAGACTTAAATTGAAGAAAGTAGGGAAATCCACTAGACCACTCAGGTATGACCTAAATCAAATCCCCTATGATTATACAACAGAAGTGACAAATAGACTCAGGGGATTAGATCTGGTAGACAGAATGCTACCAGATCCGGTAGACAGAAGAAATATGAACAGAGGTTTATGACGTTGTACAGGAGGTAGTGATCAAAACAACCCTCAAGAAAAAGAAATGTGAAGAGGCAAAATGGCTGTATGAGGAGACCTTACAAATAGCTGAAAAGAGAAGTGAAAGGCAAAGATGAAAAGGAAAGATATACCCATCTGAATGCACAGTTCCAAAGAATACCAGAGAGAAATAAGAAAACCTTCCTAAGTGAAAAATACAAATAGAGGAAAACAAAAGAATGGGAAAGACTAGCGATCACTTCCAGATAAATAGAGATACCAAGGGAAAATTTCATGCAAAGATGGACACAATAAAGGACAGAAAGGGTTCGGACCTAACAGAGGCAGGAGCTATTAAGAAGAAGTGGCAAGAATATACAGAACTATACAAAAAAGATGTTCATGACCCAGGTAACCACGATAATGTGATCATTCACCTAGAGCCAGACATCTTGGAGTGTGAAGTCAAGTGGGCCTTAGGAAGCATCACTACAAACAAAGCTAGTGGATATGATAGAACTCCAGCTGAACTATTTCAAATTCTAAAAGATGATGCTATGTAAGTGCTGCACTGAATATGCCAGCAAATCTGGAAAACTCATCAGTTGCCAGAGGACTGGAAAAGTTCAGTTTTCATTCCAATCCCAAAGAAGGGTAATGCCAAAGAATGCTCAAAGTACCACACAATAACATTCACTTCACATGCTAACAAAGTAATGCTCAAAATTCTCCAAGCTAGACTTCAAAAGTATATGAACTGTGAACTTCCAGATGTTCAAGCTAGACTTAGAAAAAGGAGAACCAGAGATCAAATTGTTAACATCCATTAGATCATAGAAAAAGCAAGAGAGTTCCAGAAATATATCTACTTTTGCTTTATAGACTACACCAAAGCCTTTGACTGTGTGGATCGCAATAAACTGGAAAATTCTTCAAGAGATGGCAATACCAGACCAACTTATCTGCCTCATGAGAAACCGGCATGCAGGTCAAGAAGCAACAGTTAGAACCAGACATAGAACAACAGACTGGTTCCAAAATGGGAAAGGAGAACATCAAGACTGTATATAGTCACCCTGCTTATTTAACTTATCTGCAGAGTACATTATTAGAAATGTCAGGCTGGATGAAGCACAATCTGGAATCAAGATTGCTGGGAGAAATATCAATAACCTCAGATATGCAGATGACACCACTCTTATGGCAGAAAGTGAAGAAGAACTAAAGAGTGTCTTGATGAAAGTGAAAGAGGAGAGTGAAAAAGTTGGCTTAAAACTCAGCATTCAAAAAACGAAGATCATGGCATCTGGTCCCATCACATGGCAAATAGATGGGAAAACAATGGGAACACTAAGAAACTTTATTTTGGGGGGCTCCAAAATCACTGCAGATGGTGACTGCAGTCATGAAATTAAAATATGCTTGTCCTTGGAAGAAAAGCTGTGACAAATAGACAGCATGTTAAAAAGCAAAGACATTACTTTACCAATAGTCTGTATAGTTAAAGCTATGGTTTTCCCAATAATCATGTTTGGATGTGAGAGTTGGACCATAAAGAAGGCTAATCACTGAAGAAATGATGCTTTTGAGGTGTGGTACTAGGATTGATGCTTTTGAATTGTATTGTTGGAGAAGACTCTTGGGAGTCCCTTGGACTGCAAAGAGATTCAACCATTTCATCCTAAAGGAGATCAGTCCTGGGTTTTCATTGGAAGGACCGATGTTGAAGCTGAAACTCCAATACTTTGGCCACCTGATGCGAAGAGCTGACTCATTTGAAAAGACCCTGATGCTAGGAAAGATTGAGGGCAGGAAGAGAAGGAGACGACAGAGGATGGGATGTTTGGATGGCATCACCGACTCAACAGACATGATTTTGAGTGACTCTGGGAGTTGGTGATGGACAGGAGGCCTGGCGTGCTGCAGTTCATCTGGTCACAAAGAGTTGGACACGACTGAGCGACTGAACTGAACTGAATTGGGCTCTAGAGCCCCTTGGACTGGGCAAGGAGATCAAACTAGTCAATCCTAAAGGAAATCAATCTTGAATATTCATTAGAAGGACTGATTCTGAAGCTGAAGCTTCAATACTTTGGCCACTTGAAATGAAGAACTGACTCATTGGAAAATACCCTGATGCTGGGAAAGACTGAAGGCAGGAGAAGAAGGGGATGACAGAGGATGAGATGGCTGGATGGCATCACTGACCCAATGGACAAGGGTTTGAGAAAGCTCTGGGTGATGGTGAAGGACAGGGAAGCCTGGCGTGGTGCAGTCCATGGGGTCGCAAAGAGTTGAACACTACTGAGCAATTGAACAACAACTACAGAAGGATGATGGAAGTGTGTAGGCCTTAAATAAATGTCACTTCATCTGAATAAGACCTAGATGTAAGACCAGAAACTATAAAATTCTTAGAGGAAAACACAGGCAAAACAGTCTTTGACATAAATTGCAACAAGATCCTCTATGACCTACCTACTAGAGTAACGGAGATAAAAACAAAAATACACAAATGGGACCTAATTAAACTTAAAAGCTTTTGTACATCAAAGGAAACCACAAACAAGATGAAAAGACCACCCTTACAATGGGAGAAAATAATTGCAAATGAAGCAACTGGCAAAGATTAATGTCCAAAATATACAAGCAGTTTGTGCTGTTCAAAATCAGAAAAGCAAACAACTCAACAACAACAACAAAAATGGACAAAAGACCTGAACAGACATTTCTCTGAAAAATAATATACAGATGGCCAACAAACCCATGAAAAGATGCTCATCATCACTTACTGTTAGAGAAATGCAAATTAAAATTACAATGTAGCGTCACCTCAAACAAGTCCAAATGGCCATCATCAAAAAAATCTACAAATAATAAATGCAGCAAGTATGTGGAGAAAAGTAACCCTCCTGAACTGTTCGTGGGAATGTAAACTGACACAGCCACTATGGAAAACAATATGGTGATTTCTTTAAAAATTAGAAATAAAACTATCATATCACCCAGCAATACCACTATGGGACATATACCCTGAAAAAATCATAATTCAAAAAGACACATGTACCCCAGTGTTCATTGCAGCAGTATATACAGTAGCCAAGACATAAAAGTAACCGAGATGCCCATCAACAGATGAATGGATAAAGAATTTCTGGTACATATATACAATGGGATAACACTGTAGTAATTGGTTGCAGTCTCAAAAGTGACAGAATGATCTCAGTTCATTTCCAAGGAAAAATATCCAACATCACAGTAATCCAAGTCTATGCTTCAACCATTAATGCTGAAGAAGATGAAGTTAAATGATTATATGAAGACCTACAAAATGTCCTAACATCAAAAAAAAAAAAAAAAAAAAAATGCCCCNGTGACAGAATGATCTCAGTTCATTTCCAAGGAAAAATATCCAACATCACAGTAATCCAAGTCTATGCTTCAACCATTAATGCTGAAGAAGATGAAGTTAAATGATTATATGAAGACCTACAAAATGTCCTAACAAAAAAAAAAAAAAAAAAAAAAGATGCCCCTTTCATCATAGCGGACTGGATTGCAAAAATAGGAAGTCAAGAGATACAGAAGGAGCAAGAAAGTTTGGCCTTGGAGTACAAAATAAAGCAGGGCAAAGGCTAACAGAGTTTCACCAAGAGAACACATTGGTCATAGCAAACACGCTCTTGCATGAACACAAGAGATGACTTTACACAGGAACATCACAATTCATTTGGTCAATACCAAAATCAGATTGAATATATCATTCACAGCAGAAGATGGAGAAACTCTATACAGTCAGCAAAAACAAGACCTGGAGCTGACTGTGGCTCAGATCATGAACTCCTTATTGCAAAATTTAGGCTTAATTTGAAGAAAATAGGGAAAACCACTAGGCCATTCAAGTATGCTCTAAATCAAATCACTTATGATTATACAGTGGAAATGACAAATAGATTCAAGAGACTAGATCTGGTAGACAGAGTACCTGAAGAATTTTGGATAGAGGTTCATAACATTGTACAGGAGGTGGTAAACAAAACCATCCCCAAGAAAAAGAAATGCAAAAAGTTAAAGTGGTTGTCTGGGGAGGCTTTACACATAAGTGAGAAAAGAAGAGAAGTAAAAGGCAAAGGAGAATGGGAATGATATATCCAACTGAATGTAGAGTTCCAAAGAAAAGCAAGGAGAGATAAGAAAGCCTTGTTAAGTGAACAATGCAAAGAAGTAGAGGAAAACAACAGAATGGGAAAGACTAGAGATCTCAAGAAAATTGGAGACATCAAGGGAATATTTCGTGCAAAGATGGGCAGAGTAAAGGAAAGAAACAACAAGGACCTAACAGAAGCAGAAGAGATTAAGACGAGGTGGCAAGAATACACAGAAGAATTATACAGAAAATCTTAATGAACTGAATAACCACATGGTGTTGCCACTCACCTAGAGCCAGACATCCTGGACTGTGAAATCAAGTGGGCCTCAGGAAGCATTATTACAAACAAAGCTAATGGAGGTGATGGAAATTCAGCTGAGCTATTGCAAATCTTAAAAGACGATGCTGTGGAAGTTCTGCACTAAATACGCCAGCAAATTTGGAAAACTCAGCAGTGGCCACAGGACTGGAAAGGGTCAGCTTTCATTCCAATCCCAAAGAAAGGCAATGCCAAAGAATGTTCAAATTACTGTACAATTGCAGTCATATAACATGCTAGAAAAGTTATGCTCAAAATCCTACAAGCTAGGCTTCAGCAGAATGTGAATGGAGAAATTCCAGATGTTCAAGCTGGATTTAGAAAAGACAGAGGAATCAGAAATCAAATTGCCAACATCTGCTGGACCAAAGAAAAAGCAAGGGAATTAAAAAAAAAAAAAAGAAGAACAACTTCTTTTTCATTGACTATACTAAAGTCTTTGTATGGATCACAACAATCTTGGAAAAAAATCTTTTTTTTTTCTTTTTCCCCAGCTTTATTAAGATATAATTGACACACAACATTGTGTAAGTTAAAAGTACATAATGTGATGATTTGATACTTGTGTCCTTTGTGAAATAATTACCACAACAAGGTTAATTAACACTTCCATCAACTCACATAATTACAATATTTCATAGCGAATACATTTAAGATCTATTGTCTTAGCAACTTGAAAATATTGTTTACTACAGTAAGCATACTATACATTAGAGTCCTCAGAACTTATTCATCTTATATCTGGAAAGTTGTACAGTTTAATCAGTACTTCTTGATTTCCTCCACTCCTCAGCCCTTCATAACTATCATTCTATTCTCTGTTTCTATGAGTTCAACCTTTTCAGACTCCATGTGTAAGAGAAATCGTACAGTATTTGTCTTTCTCTGTTCGACTTATTTCATTTAATATAATGCCTTCAAAGCGCATCCAATTTGTTACAAATGTCAGGATTTTTTCTTTTTATGGCTAAATAGTATTCATTTATTGGAGAAGGCAATGGCACCCCACTCCAGTACTCTTGCCTGGAAAATCCCACAGGTGGAGGAGCCTGGTAGGCTGCAGTCCATGGGGTCACGAAGAGTCGGACACAACTGAGCGACTTCACTTTGACTTTTCACTTTCATGCATTGGAGAAGGAAATGGCAACCCACTCCAGTGTTCTTGCCTGAAGAATCCCAGGGATGGGGGAGCCTGGTGGGCTGCCATCTATGGGGTTGCACAGAGTCGGCCATGACTGAAGTGACTTAGCAGCAGCAGCAGTATTCATATATATGTCCATATTGTATGTATACACACTTACACTATTCAATCCATTTGCGTTAACTTTTCTGAGTGATGTAAGATAGGGGTCCAATGTTAACCTTTTGCATGTGACAATCCAGTTTGCCCAGAGCCATTAATTGAAGAAACTATCATTTCTCCATTGAGTATTCTTGACTCTCTTGTCAATATTAGTTGACGTATATGTATGGATCCATTTCTGGGCTCTCAATTCTGTTCCATTTGTCTATATGTCTGTTTTCATGCCAGTACCATACTGTCCTAATTACTATCAATTTGTAACATGGTTTGAAATCATGAGGTGTGATACTTCTGTCTTTGCTCTTATATCTTGAGGTTGCTTGGGCTCTTTGGGATCTTTTGTGGTTCCATGTGAATTTTAGGGTTGTTTGCTCTATTCCTATTAAAAAAATGTCTGGAATATTTACAGGAATTGCATCGACTCTATAGATGGTTTGGGGTACTACAGACATTTTAACACTGTACACTTGGTTTTAGGATACATGAGAAAGCAACTGTCTCTGCAGAAAGAACAGTAACAAAACTTACCTGATACAACTATGGTTCTGGATAGGGGAAAGGAAAATATCATCCTTGTGAAATAATAACCACAAATTGGCCCTCATGTGACTGTTCAGCTAGGATTGTAGTCCAGACAAACCACAGCCAGACTTTCTTCTTTAATGTGGAGCTAGGTTGATAGTGACCAGAGGGCACTGGTAAAAGGAAACACTGGGGAGTGGAAATCCTCACTGGGGAATGGAATTTCAAGTTAGGCCTCAAAGAGTTCCCACTAAAATGTTTCAAAGAATATACAACCACCCACCTCTGCCCAAAACAAGCAACTATAAGTAAGCCAGCAGGAGAGAGAGAGAGAGACAATAGAATTAGACTCAGAGACTTCAGATGGTTGAGATTTAGACACTTAATGCAAAAGATGTGTATTTAAGAAGTAAAGGGGGATTGAAAATATTAGCAAATAGTAAGAAGTTATGAAAATGATTATGCATATTTTAAAATAGAAACAATCAGAGAGTTTCTGGAAATAAAAATATAATAATTATAATGAAATAATCATTAGATGCATTGAACAGTAGAATGGGTACAGCAGATGTTTAGTGAGCTGAAAAATATATTCATATAGTTGATCAAGAATGAAGCTTAAAGAGATAAATAGATGACAAGTATGAAATTCAATTTAAGAGACATGGAGAACAGAATATGAAGGTGTAAGAAATTCTAACCAGGATTAGAGGAGATAGTGAAGGGAAAAGAAGTATATAACACTCAAGAAATATAGGGTTGATAATTGTCCAGAAATGTTGAAAGTCGCTGATCCTCAGATTCAGAAAGCTACAGCTTGCCTCCTTAAGGAATAAGATTCTAGAAAGAATGTTTGACATACAAAAAGAAATTGTGGGATTTGGAGAAGATGGCGGAGGAATAGGACGGGGAGACCACTTTCGTCCCAGCAAATTCATCCAAANTCCTGTGTATTCCTGCCACCTCTTCTGAATATCTTCTCCTTCTGTTAGGTCCATTCCATTTCTGTCCTTTATTGAGCCCATCTTTGCATGAAATGTTCCCTTGCTATCTCTAATTTTCTTGAGGAGATCTCTAGTCTTTCCATTCTGTTTTTTTCCTCTAATTCTTTGCACTGATCACTGAGGAAGGCTCTCTTATTTCTCCTTGCTATTCTTGAATACTCTGCATTCAATTCTCCTTGCTATTCTTGAATACTCTGCATTCAAATGGGTATATCTTTCCTCTTCTCCTTTGCTTTTCACTTCTCTTCTTTTCACAGCTATTTGAAAGGCCTCCTCAGACAATACTTTTTGCTTTTTTGCATTTCTTTTTCTTGGGGATGGTCTTGATCCCTGTTTCCTGTACAATGTCACAAACTTCCATCCATAGTTCATCAGGCATTTTATCAGATCTAGTCCGTTAAATCTATTTCTCACTTCCACTGTATAATCATTAAGGATTTGATTTAGGTCATACCTGATTGGCCTAGTGGTTTTCCCTACTTTCTTCAAGTTAAGTCTGAATTTGGCTCATGATCTGAGCCACAGTCAGGTCCCAGTCTTCTTTTTGCTGACTGTATAGAACTTCTCCATCTTTGGCTGCAAAGAATATAATCAATCTGATTTTGTTGTTGACCATCTGGTGATGTCCNTGATTGGCCTAGTGGTTTTCCCTACTTTCTTCAAGTTAAGTCTGAATTTGGCTCATGATCTGAGCCACAGTCAGGTCCCAGTCTTCTTTTTGCTGACTGTATAGAACTTCTCCATCTTTGGCTGCAAAGAATATAATCAATCTGATTTTGTTGTTGACCATCTGGTGATGTCCACGTGTAGAGTCTTCTCTTGTTTTATTGGAAGAGGGTGTTTGCTATGACCAGTGAATTCTCTTGGCAAAGCTCTATTAGCCTTTGCCCTGCTTCATTTTATACTCCAACACCAAATTTGCCTGTTACTCCAGTTCTCTCTTGACTTTCTACTTTTGCATTCCAGTCTTCTATAATGAAAAGGACATCTCTTTGGGGTGTTGGTTCTAGAAGGTCTTGTAGGTCTTCATAGAGCCAGTTAACTTCAGCGTCTTCATCATTACTCGTCAGGGCATACACTTATATTACCGTGTCATTGAATTGTTTGCCTTGGAAGCAAACAGAGATCATTCTGTCGTTTTTTAGATTGCATCCAAGTACTGCATTTCAGACTCTTTTGTTGACTATGACAGCTACTCCATTTCTTCTAAGGGATTCTTGCCCACGGTAATAAATATAATGGTCATTTTAGTTAAATTCACCCATTCCAGTCCATTTTAGTTCGCTGATTCCTAAAATATCAACATTCACTCTTGTCATCTCCTGTTTGGGACTTTTGGTATGTTTAATTTTGTTCCAGTGATCTCTTAGGCTGCCTTCATTTCTTTTCATTCTTTTTCTATGTTCTGTTCTGAAGCAGTGATTTCCACCATTCTGTCCTCCTGGTCATTTATCCATTCTTCTGCTTCAGTTATTCTGCTGTGGATTCCTTCCAGTGTGTTATTCATCTCTGTTTGTTCTATAGTTCTTGTAGGTCTTTGGTAAACATTTCTTGTGTCTTCTCAATGTTTGCCTCTGCTCTTTTCCGAAGATCCTGAATCATCTTCACTATTATTATTCTGAATTCTTTTTCTGAAAGGTTGCCTATCTTCACTTCATTTAATTGTTTTTCTGGGGTTTTATCTTGTCCCTTCATCTGGGACATATATTTCTGTTTGTGTGTGTGTTGATTAACTATTCGTAATGTGATTTTTGTTTTAGTCACTCTGGGACTGTGGTTCTTCTTGCTTCTTCTCTCTCCCCTCTCATGGAGGAGGCTAAGACACTTGTGTAAGCATCCTGATGGGAGGGACTAGTGATGGGAAAACCTGGGTCTTGCTCTGGTTGGCAGGGCCTTGCTCAATAAAGCTTTACATCCAATTATCTGTTTATGGGTAGGGTTTATACTCTGGTAGATTTTGGCCTCAGGTGACCCAGCCCTATGGCTCTATAGAGACCTCCAAGAGGGTTTACTCCAAGAGGGTGCCTTCCCAGGCTGCTGGTGCCAATGTCCCCATCCCTATGGTGACCCCTTTCCAACCCATGCTTCCACAGGAGACCCTCCAATACTAGCAGGTACTTTTGGTTCAGTCGCCTATGAAGTCACTGTTTTTTTCCTCTGAGTCTTGGTGCAGGCAATGTTTTGTTTGTGCCCTCCAAGACTGGAGTTTTTGTTACCCCTAGTCTTGTGGAAGTCTAGTAATCAAATCCCACTGGTCTTCAAGTTCAGATTCCCTGGGGATTCCCAGTCCTTTTGTCAGAACCCCAGGCTAGGAAGCCTAGTGTGGGGTTCATAACCTTCACAAAAGTGGGAGAAATTCTTTGATATTATTGTTCTCCAGTTTTTGGGTCACCCACTTGGTGGGTATGGGATTTGATTTTACCATGATTGTGCCCCTCCTACCATCTCAGTGCTGCTGCTGCTGCTTTGTCTTTGGATGGGGGGTATCATTTTTTGGTCAGTTCCAGCGTCCTCCTGTTGATGGTTGTTCACCAGCTAGTTGTGATTTGGGTGCTCTCACAGGAGGAGATGAGCACACGTCCTTCTACTCCAAAATCTTCAACCGAAATTCTCTATGGAAAATTCTTAAAGAGATGGGAATACTGAAGAGGAAAAGTTAAAATTTTTACATAACCTCCTGCTCTTTTTGCCTCTGTAACTCAGCTTGCTCCTTACAAAATCTAGATCACGTAGGTCTTAGAAAGTGGGGACTCACAATACTAGGAACTGGAGCTTATCTCACTCACCCTTGTCCTACTCTTTGCAATTGTCCTGGCCCCTGCAACCCCGCAAACCCACTTAATCATGACTGTCCATGTATAGAAACTCTGTAAGCCCTTTGTTCAGGGTTCTGCCAGTGTAATAAACCTGAGTTCTCCAACTCTCTGAGTGTGGTGCTTGGTTTCTCAAGAACTGGTTTCTGCAGCATTTCTGGAGGCCCCAGAGATTCCAACCACGCTGACCCCTTGAGCTGCCAGACTGGTGGCTCAGCTGGGTCAGAGCAGAGTAGCCCTGAGACAAACAAGGAAGCGTGACACCTGATGGTTTTCCGGGTTCTCTTTCAGACTGGTGTTCCAACTTTCTGGATGGTCGAGCCCTGATTGGACTCATTGGAGGGATGGACCAACTTACCAATAACGTCCACAGGACAAGGTAAAGCCCCGGGGCTGGTCTCCAGGCCGGAACCTACCCCAATTGGTAGAAGAAGGGACTGATCACCTCCTTGGGCTCTCAGAAAGGGAGCATCAGATAGGGAGACCTGGGGACTGGGAAAAGGGAGGTACTGTGACAAACTCTGAGTGATTGTGTGTGCATGATTGCCGATTGAAGGAAGTGAAAATGAGTTCCACAGTCCTTGGACTACAGAACCTGAGAGGGTCCAAAGCCTGTAGTTCCATAATGACTTATAAGGCTGAAATATGGTGCTGGTCTCTGGGGGGATTTGATCCCTCCCTGCGAAGCTGGTCCAGGTCAGGGGTTTACACCGACTTGCCAATGCTAAGAGGCATCTTAAATCTCCCTGAGGAGAGGGGCCAGGCAGAAGAAAAATGAATGTGAATGAGTGTGTGGTCTGACTCGCTTGCACTTCAGGCTCGATTGTGTGGCTTCACGGCCTTCGTGGCTATGGAGTCCAAGTGGGCCTTAGCTTACGGTTCCATGGTGACTATATGGCTCAAGGCAGTGTCTATCTTTGGGGGACCCAGTCCCTCCCTGTGAGACAGATCTGGATCAGGGTTTTATACTGATCCACCAATGCTAAGACGCACCTAATTTCCCCCTGGGGATGTGGCTAAGTGGGCACCTGAATGGTGTCCTCTTTTGAGGGGGCACCCACCCTTGTTTGTCTTTACACGACCAACTCAGGGCAGGATACACAGGGAGGGAGAAATTATTGGTCACCAGTTATTCTCCTGTTGACTGACTCCTTGAGCTGACATCTAAGAGATTAGGTTTTCCTCAAAATCCTGCCAGGCAGATTACATTTGTCAACATGGGGGGAAGTTCCTCTAAGCCAACAGTTTTAGATTGCATGATAAAGAACTTTAAGAAGGGTTTGATAGGAAATTATGGAGTCAAGATGACCCCCAGGAAGCTTCGTAACTTATGCGAGATTGATTGCCATCCTTTGACATTGGATGGCCACTGGAAGGCACTCTCGACCTGCCCACTGTTCAAGAAGTACACCAGGTAGTCCCTGGGACTCCAAGATATCCAGATCAGTTTCCATTCATAGACTCCTGGCTTCTAATGGCACAGACCCTGCCCCCATGGGCAAGATTTTGCATGAACGGACAGAGACAGAGTAGGGTATTTGTGGTCCATCCACTCAGAAAAAAGGAAAAAAGGGAAAAAAACCCTTATGTAATAGGGAGATCCAGTGGAAGACCCACTACCGCCCCAGCCATACGTTCTCTTGATTCCACAAGCCCCAGCAAAGTCAGCATCGGACCCATTGCCAGACAGTCCACCTCCCTCTGTGTCCCGTGCACCACCTCATGAGCAAGACTCCAACCCCAAGCCAGTAGGGAAGTGGCTCTGCTTGGCCAGACAATCTAACCTGCTGGCCACAGCACATCAGGTGCCACTGCGAGAAGCTCAAGGTCCTCAATAAGTGAATGAGGATGGCTTAGTCTATCCTGGTCACTCCATCCTCTATTACCGGACCTTCAGCACTACTGATCTCCTAAACTGGAAACACCTTAGAAGCCAGAATACCCTGATAAACCACAGGCTATGATTGACCTCCTAGAATCCATTTTCCACACCCATCAGCCTACATGGGACGACTGTCGCCAGTTCCTTATGTCTCTCTTCACCACTGAGGAAAGGCAATGCATCTCAACAGAAGCCCAATAATGGCTCTGAGGACAAGCCTCCACAGGAGTCTTAGATGTGGAAGGATGGGCATAAGAAGTGATGTTGGAGATGAAACCTAATTAGGATTTCAATACCAGAGAAGGACAAGAAACCCTGGGTTGATACCGTGATGCCCTTCTACATGGACCTCGAGCAGGAGCCAAACAGCCCACCAATATGTCCAAAATTACAAGGATAATCCAAAAAGCAGATGAGACCCCCCCACACCAAATTTTATGAGAGACTGTGTGAAGCATTCCAGACATACACCTCATTCAACCCTGAGATAGCATTAATCAACAGATGATTAATGCTGCCTTTGTGGCTCAATCCTGTGCAGACATCCAACAAAAGCTCCAAAAGCTGGAAGGCTTTGCTGGGATGAACGCCACACAGCTCCTGGAAGTAGCAAATAAAGCCTTTGTGAACCAAGACCATGAAGCCCAATGAGAAGTAGATTTAAAAAAATGAAACAGAAAGCAGCCCTGCTAGCAGCAGCATTGAGGAACTTAGATCCAATGAAACAGACTGTTCTCTAGTGGAAAGGGGAAACTAAGAAGAGACCACCACTATACTACGACCAGTGCACCTATTGCAAAGAGACCAGACACTGGAGGAATGAGTACCTCCATCACAGAGGGATATCTAAAGGATCAACGAAGTTCAGTCAACCCAACAAAGAAAGGTACCAGCCTGAGCCAGCTGTCCAAAACCTTATCAGCCTGGCTAGAATAGGATCAGACTAGGGAAGACTGGGCTCCCTGATCCTGAGTCCCCGGGAGCCCATGAAAGTAGGTCACAATGAAAGTAGGGGGCCAATCAATGACTTTTATGTTGGATACTGAAGCTGAGCACTCTGTGGTAACCACACCTGTGGCTCCCCTCACAGGCCAAACAGCAGCTATTGTTGGGGCCACTGGGGACATGGCAGCCCACTCATTTTGCAAGGTCCATTCATGTCAGGTAGGGGGCCATCTGGTGACTCATGAATTTCTGTACTGACCAGAATGCCCGATTCCCCTGCTGGGTAGAGAGTTACTGACAAAACCGGGGGCACAAATCACTTTTACCCCCAGAAAGCCTGTGAGCCTCACCTTGGGGAGCCAATCAGGTCTGATGATGGCCATGACTGTGCCCAGGGAAGATGAATGGCATCTCTATTCCTCAGGGAGGGAACAAATAAATCCCCCCAGACTGCTAAAAGAAGTCCCTGAAGTCTGGGCAGAGAAGAGGACCCCTGCTTCTGTTGCTGCTACGTCGCTTCAGTTGTGTCTGACTCTGTGCAACCCCATAGATGGCAGCCCACCAGGCTCCCCCGTCCCTGGGATTCTCCAGGCAAGAACACTGGCTGCTACTGCTGCTAAGTCGCTTCAGTCGTGTCTGACTCTGTGCGACCCCATAGACGGCAGCCCACTAGGCTCCTCTGTCCTTGGGATTCTCCAGGCAAGAACACTGGAGTGGGCTGCCATTTCTTTCTCCAATGCATGAATGTGAAAAGTGAAAGTGAAGTCGCTCAGTTGTGTCTGACCCTTAGTGACCCCATGGACTGCAGCCTACCAGGCTCCTCTGCCCACGGGAGTTTCCAGGCAAGAGTACTGAAGAGGACTGCCATTTCCTTCTCTGGAAGGGGACCCCAGGTTTGGCCAAAACCATGCCCTCATTGTGGCGGACCTGAGGCCAGGAGCCACTTCTGTTAGACAAAAACAATANTGCCCACTGTTCAAGAAGTACACCAGGTAGTCCCTGGGACTCCAAGATATCCAGATCAGTTTCCATTCATAGACTCCTGGCTTCTAATGGCACAGACCCTGCCCCCATGGGCAAGATTTTGCATGAACGGACAGAGACAGAGTAGGGTATTTGTGGTCCATCCACTCAGAAAAAAGGAAAAAAGGGAAAAAAACCCTTATGTAATAGGGAGATCCAGTGGAAGACCCACTACCGCCCCAGCCATACGTTCTCCTGATTCCACAAGCCCCAGCAAAGTCAGCATCGGACCCATTGCCAGACAGTCCACCTCCCTCTGTGTCCCGTGCACCACCTCATGAGCAAGACTCCAACCCCAAGCCAGTAGGGAAGTGGCTCTGCTTGGCCAGACAATCTAACCTGCTGGCCACAGCACATCAGGTGCCACTGCGAGAAGCTCAAGGTCCTCAATAAGTGAATGAGGATGGCTTAGTCTATCCTGGTCACTCCATCCTCTATTACCGGACCTTCAGCACTACTGATCTCCTAAACTGGAAACACCTTAGAAGCCAGAATACCCTGATAAACCACAGGCTATGATTGACCTCCTAGAATCCATTTTCCACACCCATCAGCCTACATGGGACGACTGTCGCCAGTTCCTTATGTCTCTCTTCACCACTGAGGAAAGGCAATGCATCTCAACAGAAGCCCAATAATGGCTCTGAGGACAAGCCTCCACAGGAGTCTTAGATGTGGAAGGATGGGCATAAGAAGTGATGTTGGAGATGAAACCTAATTAGGATTTCAATACCAGAGAAGGACAAGAAACCCTGGGTTGATACCGTGATGCCCTTCTACATGGACCTCGAGCAGGAGCCAAACAGCCCACCAATATGTCCAAAATTACAAGGATAATCCAAAAAGCAGATGAGACCCCCCCACACCAAATTTTATGAGAGACTGTGTGAAGCATTCCAGACATACACCTCATTCAACCCTGAGATAGCATTAATCAACAGATGATTAATGCTGCCTTTGTGGCTCAATCCTGTGCAGACATCCAACAAAAGCTCCAAAAGCTGGAAGGCTTTGCTGGGATGAACGCCACACAGCTCCTGGAAGTAGCAAATAAAGCCTTTGTGAACCAAGACCATGAAGCCCAATGAGAAGTAGATTTAAAAAAATGAAACAGAAAGCAGCCCTGCTAGCAGCAGCATTGAGGAACTTAGATCCAATGAAACAGACTGTTCTCTAGTGGAAAGGGGAAACTAAGAAGAGACCACCACTATACTACGACCAGTGCACCTATTGCAAAGAGACCAGACACTGGAGGAATGAGTACCTCCATCACAGAGGGATATCTAAAGGATCAACGAAGTTCAGTCAACCCAACAAAGAAAGGTACCAGCCTGAGCCA
The DNA here is from genome assembly GCA_006410615.1 of Neotragus moschatus. Lineage (NCBI taxonomy): Eukaryota > Metazoa > Chordata > Mammalia > Artiodactyla > Bovidae > Neotragus > Neotragus moschatus. Next base: position 176,553 of record SJYA01003240.1, on the reverse strand, counting down.
GCTGTCCAAAACCTTATCAGCCTGGCTAGAATAGGATCAGACTAGGGAAGACTGGGCTCCCTGATCCTGAGTCCCCGGGAGCCCATGAAAGTAGGTCACAATGAAAGTAGGGGGCCAATCAATGACTTTTATGTTGGATACTGAAGCTGAGCACTCTGTGGTAACCACACCTGTGGCTCCCCTCACAGGCCAAACAGCAGCTATTGTTGGGGCCACTGGGGACATGGCAGCCCACTCATTTTGCAAGGTCCATTCATGTCAGGTAGGGGGCCATCTGGTGACTCATGAATTTCTGTACTGACCAGAATGCCCGATTCCCCTGCTGGGTAGAGAGTTACTGACAAAACCGGGGGCACAAATCACTTTTACCCCCAGAAAGCCTGTGAGCCTCACCTTGGGGAGCCAATCAGGTCTGATGATGGCCATGACTGTGCCCAGGGAAGATGAATGGCATCTCTATTCCTCAGGGAGGGAACAAATAAATCCCCCCAGACTGCTAAAAGAAGTCCCTGAAGTCTGGGCAGAGAAGAGGACCCCTGCTTCTGTTGCTGCTACGTCGCTTCAGTTGTGTCTGACTCTGTGCAACCCCATAGATGGCAGCCCACCAGGCTCCCCCGTCCCTGGGATTCTCCAGGCAAGAACACTGGCTGCTACTGCTGCTAAGTCGCTTCAGTCGTGTCTGACTCTGTGCGACCCCATAGACGGCAGCCCACTAGGCTCCTCTGTCCTTGGGATTCTCCAGGCAAGAACACTGGAGTGGGCTGCCATTTCTTTCTCCAATGCATGAATGTGAAAAGTGAAAGTGAAGTCGCTCAGTTGTGTCTGACCCTTAGTGACCCCATGGACTGCAGCCTACCAGGCTCCTCTGCCCACGGGAGTTTCCAGGCAAGAGTACTGAAGAGGACTGCCATTTCCTTCTCTGGAAGGGGACCCCAGGTTTGGCCAAAACCATGCCCTCATTGTGGCGGACCTGAGGCCAGGAGCCACTTCTGTTAGACAAAAACAATATCCAGTACTATAGGAGGCACGCCTGGGAATTTGGGACCACATCCAGAGCCTACAAGATGCTGAGATCCTAATCAAATGTCAGTCTCCTTGGAACACTCCACTCTTACCAGTCGAAAAGTCTGAAGGAAATGACTACCACCCTATCCAGGACCTCTGCGCAGTCAACAGCGCAGTGATCACAATCCATCCAATGGTCCCAATTCCCTGCACTCTCCTGAGTCTCTTGTTCACTCAGGCAAGCTGGTTCACCTGCCTTGATCTCAAGGATGCATTTTTCCACCTCCCAGCTGTCATCAGCCAGCCAGCCCTTATTTGCCTTGGAATGGGAAGACACTGGGAAAAAGACACAGCTGACTTGGACTTGACAGCCACAAGACTTTAAAAACTCACCTACCCTGTTCAGTGAAGCCCTGGCTGTGGACCTTGCTCCCTTTCCCAGAGAAACTTTAAACTGCACCCTATTCCAGTATGTGGATGACCTGTTGCTAGCCAGTCCCACCCAAGGGGACTGCTGGAGAGGCACCAAAGCCCTGTTGGCTCTACTCACCACAGCAAGGTACAAGGTGTCATGGAAAAAGGCTCAGATCTGAAGACAAGAGGTCAAGTACCTGGGGTTTGTCATCTCTAAAGGTCATCAGGTGCTTGGATATCAGAGGAAGCAAGCTGAACACCAAGAAAGAAGTCTGTGAGTTCTTTGGGGCTGCCAGATTCTGCCAGATCTGGATACGAGGTTTCTCTGAAATTGCCAAGCCTTTGTTTAAAGCCACAGCAGGGTCTGATAAGGATCCCCTAGAGTGGGGACCTGAACAAGAAAAGGCCTTCAAGAAGATAGACTCTTGATCAGTGCTCCAGCATTAGGGCTGACAGATGTGACTCGGGACTTTAACCTCTTTATACATGAGAAAAATCACACTGCACTGGGGGGGGGGGGTCCTCACACAAACAGTTGGGCCATGGCAGGACCCAGTCTCATACCTGTCCAAACAACTGGATCCAGTGGCAGTGAGATGGCTGCCATGCCTCTGGGCATTAGTTGCCACTGTGGTTTTTGTCAAAGAAGCAGATAAGCTTACTCTAGGACAAAATTTAAATGTTTAAGTGTTCCCCATGCTGTTACTGCCCTGATGAACAGCCAGGCGCATAAATGGCTGACCAACTTCAGGATGATTCACTATCAAGGACTGCTTTGTGAAAACCCACAGGTCCAACGAGACTGTGCAGATGCTGAACCCTGCCACCTTTTTACCTACAGAAGAGAGAACCCCTGATCATAACTGTGAGGTCATAGATGAAATTTACTTGATCAGGCGGGACCTGACAGACATTCTCCTCCAGAACCCAGAACTGGAACTTTTCACTGATGGAAGCAGTTTCATCCAAGACAGGCAACACAAAGCAGGCTATGCCATAGCAACAACTGATGAGATAGTGAAGGCTGAGGCTTTGCCAGAAGGGTAGTCACCACAATGGGCTAAGCTATGGGCACTCAGGCACTAAAGTATGCCAAAGGGAAACAAGTCAACATCTATACTGATTCAAGGTATGCCTTTACTACTTTACATGTACATGGAAACATTTATAAAGAAAGGGGACTATTGACACCAGGGGGAAAGGAGATTAAAAACAAAAAAGAAATCCTTCAGCTGTTGGAAGCAGTCTGGAAGCCTTCCCAAGTGGAAGTCATCCATTGTAAAGGCCATCAGCGAGGAACTGATCCAATCAGCAAAGGAAATCCATTGGCAGACCAGGCAGCCAAGGAAGTGGCAACCCAAACAAGCCCCACAGTGTGCTCCAAGTCAATCTTTAAGGTCCTCTTGGCACCAGAATTGCCTCCATCCCTGAGATACACCAAGGAAGAAGATCAATGGGCAAGGAAGAGATCAATGAGGGAGGAATAAAAGAAAAGGAGGGCTGGTGGAAGCCCCCAGACTAAAGACTCTTTGTCCCAAGCAATACAGCAATCCAGGTGGTAAAACAACATCATGAGACAACTCATTTAGGAAAAACTGCACTGAAGAGTTTACTGAGCTGCTACTATTTCATTCCTAAGCTCCCATCCCTGCGTGCCCAGATGAGTGCTAGATGTGTAACTTGTATGCAAAATAACACCAGCCAAGGACCAAGACCCAACCCAAAGGTTCAGATAGTTGGGACACTGCCCTTTGAAGATCTAGAAGTGGACTTTACTGAAGTCAAGACCAATAGGGGCTATAAGTATTTACTTGTGGTAGTCTGAACGTACTCGGGAAGGGGTGAAGCCTACCCCACACACACTGAATGGACACGAGAAGTGGCCAAGGCCTTACTAAGAGACATAATTGCGAGATATGGGCTGCCTCTCTCCATTGACTCTGACAATGGGCCAGCTTTTGTGTCTCAGCTAATCCAAACTTTATCCAGTACCCTGGGAATCAGATGGAAGCTTCACACTGCTTACAGGCCACAGAGCTCAGGGAAAGTTGAATGCATGAATTAGACTTTCAAGAACACATTAGCTAAACTCTGTCAGGAGACCCAGTTATCTTGGGTCGACATTTTACCCCTAGCCTTACTGTGAGCCTGATGCACTCGAAGTTCCTCAGGGTATTCTCCTTTTGAGATCTTATATGGAAGAATGCCCCCAGTGATAGGAAACCTCAAAGGAAACCCCCAACAACTAGCTGACCTGGAGATGTCCTGAAACCTCCAGGCCCTGGGAAAAGTCTTCCACCATAATGCCCGAGAAACCTTAGAAAGGACACCCATTCCTTTGGGCAATTGGGTTCATCCCTGTCAGCCAGGAGATGAAGTATGGGTTAAAGTTTGGAAAAAACCATTTCAGCCAGTTTGGAGGGCCCTCGCATGGTCATCCTGGCAGCCCCTACTGCTGTTAAAGTTACAGGTATCATCCCTTGGATCCACCACACCAGCATCAAGAAGGCAGAGGCTGGTTTGGTTCCAAAGGTCTGATTCCAAAAACAACGACCCTCACCCACGAAGGATGCTGAGCCCTGCTCTAGTCACTCCAGAAGTTGGCTATTCAATGCACAGCAGAAGCTTGAGGATTCTTCAGCCTTGCTCCAGCCAGATTCTGGCAGCTGGCTGGTCAATGCACAATGGAAGCTTGAGGACCCAGCTATCAAAATATCAATGGATTTTCATTGTCAACCCTGGACTCTATCCCTGACTGGTATTGCTCTGTCTTCTTCACTATAGGACTAGCTTCAGTCACACCGCAGGACTGGGATTTGGGTCAGAAGCTGCAGCTAGCTATCTATTATCTTACTGTAGTGGGAAGCCTCATTCTTATTAGATGTCACTTATGATCAATTCTCCCTACTAACTAAATTGCTCCACAGTATAGCTGAGCCCCCCTTCACGATAAGCTCAGTTGCTATAGCCACGACAACCCAAAGATGGGAAGAAAACCTTTTGCTAGTATTCAGTTATCTGTTATGTGCAGGCTGCTTTGCAGCCTTTTGGTGTCCCTTGATGTAACAGATGGTGCCGTTCCTTATCCATCATGCACCCGTCAACATTACAATCTACCCTTGGAAAATCACTTACTGAACCATCAGCTAGAACAATGTATAGATAGCCAATCATATAGGCCGATCACCTACTGCCTTCACAACCATATGATGTATATACAGGGGCCTTGGTGCCAAAAATGTTTTCCAGTCATGCCCTCCCACTGCTGCTACCTTTCCCCTACCAGAGGATCCAAACCCCGAGTTGTATCCCGACACCGTGGCATTGCCGTCATTCCCCTGTGCCTCTGTCTACCCTAAATGCCACTCAGATGTTACAACCCAGTAAAGGCGTCTGTCAAATAAATGGAGAAACCTACTAGTCAGGGACAATAATACAGAAAAACAAAATCAAAGACCAACTTCGCCCTAAAAAATCAGGCTCTATCTGTTGGCAGTTTAACCCAGGTTACAGAGTTAACTCCCCCTTAGACCTTAGTCTGTACCTGGTTCTCAACACAACTCATCACCTCCTTAATGACACCAACCCCCAGCTGGCCAAGGATTGCTGGCTTTGCTTATCCTTAGGAGCTTCACGGTACTTACCTACACCAGTACTATTAATGCAACAGCCATGGGAAGTCCTATAGATTCATCCTTACAAGGGCCAGTCTTAAAGGCAATTGAGTTAACTCAAAAGGCTACAGCATGCTTTACAAATGATGGAGGAACTGAACTTGTAGGCCATTTAGCCAGGGACCAATGTAATCAAACTTTAAAAGGTGAGTGGCCCACTCATCCTCCCACAAACACAATGTGGTGCCGCTCCCAAGGCCTTTTTGTTTGTGGGGCAGATGCTTACTTATGTCTACCAGTCAACTGGATGGGTATCTGCACCTTAGCTTTCCAGATAAATATTGTCCCTAGCAATCAGATTCTCACTGTACCACTGGCAGCACATATACAGTCAAAAAGAGCCATCCAGTTTATACCCCTACTGGTTGGTCTAGGAGGAGAAGGCAATGGCAACCCACTCCAGTACTCTTGCCTGGAAAATCCTATGGGTGGAGGAGCCTGGTAGGCTGCAGTCCATGGGGTTGCTAAGAGTTGGACACAACTGAGTGACTTCACTTTCACTTTTCACATTCATGCATTGGAGAAGGAATGGCAACCCACTCCAGTGTTCTTGCCTGGAGAATCCTAGGGATGAGGGAGCCTGGTGGGCTGCCATCTATGGGGTTGCACAGAGTCAGACATGACTGAAATGACTTAGCAGCAGCAGCAGCAGTTGGTCTAGGAATCACGGCTGGGACAGATACAGGAATAGGAGGAATTGCTTCATCAACCACCTTTTACCATACACTATCCAAAGACTTCACAGACAACATTGAGAGAGTAGCCAANCAGACATGACTGAAATGACTTAGCAGCAGCAGCAGCAGTTGGTCTAGGAATCACGGCTGGGACAGATACAGGAATAGGAGGAATTGCTTCATCAACCACCTTTTACCATACACTATCCAAAGACTTCACAGACAACATTGAGAGAGTAGCCAAATCTTTAGTGGCCTTACAGGACCAACTAGATTCCCTGGCTGAGGTGGTTTTACAGAATAGAGGGTTAGACTTACTGACAGCTGAAAAGGGAGGACTCTGACTCTTCTTAAACAAAGAATGCTGCTTTTATATAAACCAATCAGGGACATGGCCCAACAGCTAAGGGAACAAATCATGAAAAGGAGAGAGGAAGTAGTAAATTCCTGGGGTAATTGGAACAATATCTGGAGCTCGGCATCGTGGCTTCTCCTTTTAGCCGGTCCTCTCTTCATGTTCTTTGTGGTGCTCTTGTTTGGCTCTTGTACTCTGAATGCAATTACACAGTTCATAACCTCTTGGATTGAATCCATAAAATTACAGATGGTAATAGCTCAGTATAGCCCCCTAAACAATGGGGAACCCTAAATGTCATACTAAAACATGAGATGGTGCTTTCTACAATGAGTGATAGAAGCATCAAGAGGGGGAAATGAAGAGGAAATGTTAAAATTTTTACATAACCTCCTGCTCTTTCTGCCTCTGTAACTCAGCTTGCTCTGATCATATAGGCCTCAGAAAGTGGGACTAACAGTACTAGGAACTGGAGCTTATCTCACTCACCCTTGTCCTATACTTTGCAATCGCCCTAGCCCCTGCAAACTCACAAACACACTTAACCATGCCTGTCTATGTATAAAAACTCTGTAATCCCTTTGTTCAGGGCTCAGAGCTTGGAGTGTTAACTCCTCTGGGCCCGTCGGTGTAATAAACCTGAGTTCTCCAACTCTCTGAGTGTGGCACTTTGTTTCTCAAGTACTGGTTTCTGCAACAATATAAGACCACCTTACCTGCCTCTTGAGAAATCTGTATGCAGGACAAGAAACAACAGTTAGAATTGGACATGGAACAACAGACTGATACTGAACAGCAATAAGCTTCAATTGGAAAGAGATTTCAATGTATTTTGGGATTCTGACTGCTACTGTTGGAGGGTCTCCTGTGGCAGCATGGGTTGGCAGTGACTCACTTCAGGGAGAGGGGCACTGGCAGCAGCAGTCCTGGGAGGTGCCCCTTGGTTAAGTCCTCTTGGAAGTCACCACCTACTATAGAGCCTGTAGACTCCAGGGCTGGCTCTCCTCAGGTCAAACAACTCTTCAGTTCAGTTCAGTTCACTTCAGTTGCTCAGTCATGTCTGACTCTTTGCAACCCCATGGACTGCAGCACGCCAGGCCTCNTTTTGTGGTGTTAGTTCTAGAAGGTCTTGTAGGTCTTCATAGAACTGTTCAGCTTCTTCAGCATTACTGGTTGGGGCATAGACTTGGATTACTGTGACATTGAATGGCTTGCCTTGGAAATGAACAGAGATCATTCTGTTGTTTTTGAGATTGCATCCAAGTACTGCATCTCAGAATCTTTTCTTGACCATGATGGCTACTCCATTTTTTCTAAGGGATTCCTGTGCACGGTAGTAGATATAATTGTCAGCTGAGTTAAATTCACCCATTTCAGTCCATCTTAGTTCATTGATTCCTAGAATGTCCATGTTCACTCTTGTCATCTCTTGTTTGACCACTTTCAATTTGCCTTGATTCGTGGGCCTAACATTCCAGCTTCCTATGCAATATTGCTGTTTACATCATCAAACCTTGCTTCCATCAGCAGTCCCATACACAACTGGGTGTTGTTTTTGCTTTGGCTCTATCCCTTTATTTTTTCTGGAGTTATTTCTCCACTGTTCTCCAATGGCATATTGAGCACCTACCAACCTGGAGAGTTCATCTTTCAATGTCCTATCTTTTTGCCTTTTCATACTGTTCATGGGGTTCTCAAGGCAAGAATACTGAAGTGGTTTGCCATTCCCTACTCCAGTGGACCACATTCTGTCAGACCTCTCCACCATGACCTGTCTGTCTTGGGTGGCCCCACACAGCATGGCTTAGTTTCATTGAGTTAGACAAGGCTGTGGTCCATGTGATCACATTGGCCTGTTATCTGTGATTTTAGTTTCAGCCTGTCTGCCCTCTGATGCCCTCTCAGTACCTACCATCTTACTTGGGTTTCTCCTACCTTGGATGTGGGTTATCTCTTCACGGCTGCTCCAGCAAAGTGCAGCCGCTGCTCCTTACCTCGGACTTGAGGTAGCTCCTCTCTGCCACCAGCCCTGACCTCGAGTGTGGGGTAGCTATTCCCTAATAATCCTTTGGATTTCTTTAAGGTAGAAGGTAAAGTCTTAAACTTTTGATTTCAGTAATTTGAGTCTATCTCATTTTTTTCTTAGTGTAGCTAAAGGTTTGTCAGTTTTGTTAATCCATTCAGAGAGTTGACCTTTTTCTTTAATATACTCTATTGTTTTTCTATTCTCTATTTCATTTATTTCCACTCTAATCTTTACTATACCCTTCTTCCCCCTTGCTTTGGGTTTAGACTGTTCTTTTTCCTAATTTCCTAAAGTGAAAGGTTAGGTTATTGACTTGAGAGCTTTCTTCCATTTTATATATATTTATTATTTATTATTTTTGGCCTGCTGTGCAACATGCATGATCTTAGTCCTGTAACCTAGGATTGAATCCATGCCCTTTGCATAGGGAATATGAAGTCTTAACCACTGAACTGCCAGTAAATCCCTTGTTCCATTTTATATAGGTATTTACAGGTATAAATTTTCCTTTGAGTACTCCTTTTGCTGGTTTTGTGTTTCATTTTTTTCTCGTATCTATTATTTTCCAATTTCCCCTATAATTTCCTTTGATCTATTGGTTATTTAAGAGTGTCATTTTACTTCTACATAAAATTTTCAATTCCCTCCTGTTGTTTGCTTTCAATTTCATTCCACTAAGATGTGTATAAGAGACAGAAATTTGCCTGGCGATGCCGGGGACGTTTTTTTTTTATCTCTGGTTGGGGAACTAAAATCCTACATGCTGAGCAGCAACTAAGGCCACAGCTAGAGTCTGAGTGCTACAATGAAAGATCCTGTGTGATGCAATGAAGACCCCACAAGCCACAACTAAGACCCATTGCAGCCAAATAAATAAAAAAAGGAAAATAGTGTATAATGCAAGTAATTCATNTTGCACATGGTATATTCTGGAGAATATCTCATGTGTTCTTGAAAATAATGTGTATTCTACTGTTACTAGATGGTGTTCTATACATGTCTGTTAGGTCTAATTGGAGTAGAGTGTTGCTTGAGCCTTTTTGTATCTTTAATTTTCTTCCTAGTCTATTTGTTATTGAAGGTGGAGAACTGAGTCCCCAAATACTGTTTAACTATCCTTTAATTCTGTCACTTTTTGCTGCATGTGTTTGGGGCTGTTGTTGGGTACATGAAGATTTATAACGATCTTCCTTAAAGACTGACCCTTTTATTATTCTAAAATATACCTTTTTATTGCTAGTACGTTTTTGTCTTAAAGTCTACTTTTGCTTATATTTACTATACCCTCTCTACTTTTTGCCATCCTTCTACTTTTCATCTGTTTATATCTTTAAATCTAAAATATTTCCTGTATACAATGTATAGGTGTTTTTTTTTTTTTTTTAATCTAGTCCAGCATATCTACCTTTTGATTTTATTGTTTAATCCTTTCACTTCTAAGGTCACATATACAGGTGAGTTTACCTTTGCCATTTGCTTTCACTTTTTGTCTCATGACTGTTTTGTTGGAAACTGGGCATTTAAAACAATATATTGTAGCAACTGGCTTGGTAATGTTATTTGCTTATTTGTTTAGTAACTGATTAGATAATTTTAATGAGGTCTATTTCTCCTCCCACAGTCTTAAGAGCCTAGTGCTGTGCCTCAGGGAGTTGTTTCTAGTATGCCTATAATCACTCTGGAATGACAGTGATTTGAGAAGGGGTCTCTTCCTTTTTTCCTGACTGTACTCAGCTGTTAAACTCCACTAATTACAGACTGATGGTTCAATTCTTTTCAACAAGGCCTATTTGCATAAATTGCTCTACAAACTAAAGTTTTTGAAGTCTGTTTGATATTTGCCCTGACCTGAAGAATTCTCATTCCCCAACTCTCTCCTGCAAACTAGCCTGGCTATGTATTGGCCTGTTTTTTTTTTTTTTTTTTCCCCCCACCCGAGTCTTGTTATTTTAATTTTTTATTTGAGTATAACTGCTTTACAATATAGTGTTAGTTTCTGCTGTACAACAACATGAATCAGCTATATGTATACATATTTCTCTCCCTCCTGAGCCTCCCATGGTCATGCTAAAAATTAATCTTTTAAATTCTTTCTTTACACTTAAAATTGTATTTCATAAGCCTTCCTTTATGAAAACAGAAATGTTCCTAAAGTAGTTCAGATAAGATATTTGTCTTCAAATGAATAACTTTAATCCATATAAGGGTTATCAAAAATCTAATAAAATCAAGTCTCCAATGAAAGTATATTTTAGAGATTAGGAAAATGCATAAAGAATATGCAAAAATTGGGAATAAACTCATAAAGACATTAGAAATCATTTACTGATCAATTTCACTCTTGTATAGCTAAAGAAAACTGAAACCAAGGAAGAAAAGGTAATTGGCCAAAGCCACTTAGTCAGTCTCTGACAGATCTAGTGTTAAAAGAGACCAATGAGAAGTGGCATGTGTAATATATATAGGCTTTGGAAACAGATCTGAGTGTAAACTCTGCCATTTATTAGCTGTGTGATATTGGGCAAGTTGTTTGCTTTTCTACACCTCAAGTTTCCTCATTTGCAAAATAGGGCCAATAATACCTTCTCAATAGTGTGGAGCTCTCAAGAAATCTATCACTAATGTATCAATTCTGACTTTAAAATCTCACCCATCACAAACAATCCCTTTCCAACCCACTTCCTTCAAAAAAAATAAAACTCAGGTGGAGCTTCCCCTAACTGTTTCTGAGGCTGCAGTGCTTGAAGGTATCAACACTTAAATCCTAAACACTTGGTGTTCAGTTCCTTCACTACCTCCTGGGGTTTGCTCAAATTCATGTCTATTGAGTTAGATAGTGATGCTATCTAATCACCTCTGCTACCCCCTTCTCCTTTTGCCTTCAATCTTTCCCAGCATCAGGGTCTTTTCCAATGAGTCAGCTATTTGCATTAGGTGGTCAAAGTATTGGAGCTTGAGCTTCAGCATCAGTCCTTCCAATAAATATTCAGGGTTGATTTCCTTTAAGATTGACTGGTTTGATCTCCTTGCAGTCCAAGGGACTCTCAAGAGTCTTCTCCATTACCATAATTTGAAAACATCAATTCATGGTTGCTTAGCCTTCCTTATGGTCCAACTCTCACATCTGTAAATGACTACTGGAAAAAATATATTTTGACTAGCTAGACCTTTGTCAGCAAAGTGATGTCTCTGCTTTTTAATATGCTTTCTAGATTTGTCCTAGCTTTCCTTCCAAGGAATAAGCATCTTTTTAATTTCATGGCTGCAGTCATTATCGACAGTGATATTGGAGCCCAAGAAAATAAAAATCTGTCACTGCTTCCACTTTTCCCCCTTCTATTTTTCATGAAGTGATGGGACCAGATGCCATGATCTTAGTTTTTTAATGCTGAGTTTCAAGCCAGCTTTTTCACTCTCCTCTTCCACCTCATCAAGAGGTTCTGAAGAGGTTCTAAAGTTACTCTTCACTTTCTGCAATTTGAGTGGTATCATCTGCATATTTTAGGTTGCTATATTATCTGGTATCATTGGCAACCTGAACACTAGAGAACTGTATTCCTTATTAACACACCAAATCCCATTCCTCTCTCTTCTCTAGTTAAGATGACTTTAGAAATTTGTAAGTTTCCCCTCAGCTTCCCTTTCTCCCCTTACCCTTACCCTCCACCATAACCACAGTACCTGACTCTAGAGTCATACTATTTCCATCAAAACACATGTTAAGCATACAAGCTAGGCTACAGAATGGTGTCCAGGCCACAGAATGGTGTCCAACCACAGCACAAGGCCTCAACCCAGGTTTCTAGGTTATATTATCCTAATGCAAGCAAAGATTATCATAGGTATACTAAGTTAGCCAAACCAGACTTGCTCTATTTAGCTAGAAAATAAATTATTCATTTTGATGCCCAAAATAAAGAACTGACTTACTAGAAATGAGGCAGGAAGCCTGAAGCAAATCAATATATTCTATTTTTTACTCTCTTTCTGTTTGATTTTTACAGTAATCTTTGTTGACAGAAGAACTGAATAGTCAATCTGTCAGAAATCAACATTTTTGTTCCTTGAATGACAATGAATGGAATGTGGTCAGAAAAGGTGGCATGATGAAATATGAATGAGACCAATGTAAAATGCCATAGCAAAATGCAACTCAGGCAGTCCTAATGGCTTTTCAAAACCCACTGAAGAATCCCATTACTTAAGCATAACAAGGGGAGATCTACTATGTAACAAAGACATTAGCTCTGAGTTCTTGAAGCTTTCCCCTCAATAACCACATAAACAGAACTGCTATAAAAATAAAATACAAAACACTCTTCTAAAATTCAAATTAGCAGGGGCTTAAATTCAGTTTTACTATACTTATACAGCTACTTGAAACACACCAAATCATCCCTGACCAAAAGTCTTACAAAAAAAAATCCAAATTAAAATGGTACAAAAGGACTGGTATATGAAAGATGAATTAAAAAATGTTTCCTTTCTGAAACAGTCTTATTTTCCCTAGACATTTTCAATTTAGGATTTTTTTTTAATGAGGGTAAAAGAGAAGAGTGACAAATAAAATGAGTGAAAGTCAGAAGTGATTCAAGGAATGAAAAAAAAAAAAAAAAAGAAAAGAGAACACTTAACTAAATTAAACCCATGGCTTAAACCAGGAACCTTCTGAGAACTGTACTTAAAACCCATTCAAACTCCACAGGAAAAAGAAAGTCTAGGTTTTGCAGCTGGAAAGAGACCACAGTGTGTAAAGTAGGGGTAACCAATAAATTTTGTATCATGCACTGAAAAGGACACTTGATAGACTATTAGCAAAATTAATCCTTAAAATAAGATATAAGTAAATTCTTTGATTTTCCTTGGATATTACCTTCGCGTAAGTATGCATAAGATATGTATTTTCCTGCTTATAAATTTGATATCTTTAAAATTTTTAGCTCCTAACTACCACCTCCCCAAAGTACTAAGAGGCATAAAGATCCACATCTTAATGTCTCCTTTATTAGATAATCTTAGCCATAAGCAAAAAGAAATGTGACCTTCAAAGTACACACTGTTTGACTTTGCGGCTTTCATTTCATGGACAATGGAAAAGAGGAAAATGGAACCAAATATTACCCCATTAATAAGATACAAAAGTTAAGACTAGAAACCTGGAAGCAGATAGTTTGGATTAATCAAGGCTTTTCTATTTATTAGCCATGTGACCTTCAGCAAATTACTAGATTTCACTGAAATTCACTTTTCTGATCTGAAAAACAGAATTGATTGATAGTGTAATTCTGGGGCTTGAATATATACTTAAAGATGAAATTTGTAAACTGCAAAGCTCTTTTAAAAAAATCACAATGCTTGGCACATACCAAGTACTCAGTAAAGGCTGAAATTAATACATGCTGACTGAATTAATAAAATGAACAAACAAGCCTGAGAAGAAATAAATCAGTCTTCTTTTAGCCACCTCTTATCATTGATATGAAGAATATAGGCTATAAATTCCTGATGGTAAGTATCTTCTTTTATGAAGGAGATCTTCATACATATCTGGAAAAAGAATGTAACTCATTATCTCAGATTTTTTTTCCAACAACTTTTAGCTGAATAATTAAGCAAAGTGATAAAAGATGAATATTTTGACAATGTTGAGATGTATTTACCAGTCATATTTTTGAGGTGACTGGAGAATAGAAATATATCACTTAATAAGTATTTTTCTATATTATAACTACTCGACACAATTAACAATAAAAATGAATAGTATCCTTCAAAAGTGAAAGGCAATGTGACTATGATCAAGCATTTACTACTCCATACCATCAGACTAGACAAAATTAACACTTATGTTCTTGTATACAAGGTTTGCTCTAATTTATAAATTAAAATTTAACAAATAGGGACTTCCCTGGTGGTCCAGTGGTTAAGACTCAATGCAGGGGACTGGGTTTGATCCCTGGTCAGGGAACTAGATCTCGCATGCCTCAACTAAGATCTGGAGCAGCCAAATTAAAAAAAAAATTAACAAACAGAAACAATTCAGAACAACCAGTATATCATTAATGCTTTCGGTGAACAAT
>SJYA01003240.1:148871-162149 GCA_006410615.1 Neotragus moschatus | reverse complement strand
CGGTGAACAATACCCAACAGTTATAAAAAAATCCTCTAAAAAATGAGTTAATGTATAATTTGGGCTGAAATATCTCATTTTAGCATGATATTCTTAAGTTTTTCTAAAAAGCAAAGAAAAATGAAATTAAAAAACATCTTCAGAGTTTTAATGCCTTAAATTACTTGACAGAATACACAAAATACCAAACATAAATTAACATCGTGCTATACAAATACTACCTAGAACTGTAACATGACAAAAATCAACCACAAAAGCATTCTTAAAAATGAATAAATTCCACCAAGTAATATTAGTAACCTAAATCAAACAATTTAAAATGTTTTTATTTCTTCATATATTTACTATAAAACTTATTCTCTGAAGAACATAAAGATGCTGAGAAGGCAATTTAATAGTACGCAAAGTTTACAAATTAAAGGATACTAGCTTCATAGTTGTTTTTAAAAGAGCTCCAATGTCAAATTAAGGTTTAATTTGTTAATAATTAATAAAAGTTAGAATTATCTATTAGCTGTTTTATAATTGATAGGTGAGAGGTAAACTTTATTAAGGCAACTGACATAGCTGGCAAATACTAAAGTTACAAAAATAGGGAAAATATTTTCTTCAAAATTCAGTATTGATACCATAAAAAGTTCTTTGTTATTTAATGATATACTTGGTTTACTAACAATAAGTAGCATTAACAAAAAATCCTTTTAAGTACTTATATAAAAATCCTAAGAAAGCAAATGTAAGTATACAGGCTTAAGTATGCAAAGAAAACCAACCCACAGGCTCAATACATAGGTTTTATTTTGTGCATTTATGGAAAGTAGTTTTAAATTATCAGGGACATATAACTCAAGAATAGTGTAGAGAGCACTCTGTCCTTGACCTTCCCAACTAGGAAAAAAATGGATCCTCTGAATACTGCTGTAAAATTTTGTTATAAAAAATTATTTACTATCTTAAAAGGGCTTCCCCATTAGCTCAGAGGTAAAGATTCCACCTGCAATGCAGGAGAGGAGGGGCTCAATCCCTGGGTCAGGAAGATCCCCTGGAGAAGGAAATGGCAACCTACTCCAGTATTTCTGTCTGGGAAATCCCATGGACAGAGGTGGTGGGCTACAGTGCATGGAGTCACAGAAGAGTCTGACAAGATTTAGTGACTTAATAACAACAATCTTAAAAAACCTATCAGGTGAAGTCAGAAAACATCAGAGCCTATTAATACCTTATTTCTCAATTCCAAATGCACAAAATACAGTGTATATATAAAACGTACAGTCCAGTCTTTAGCCAGCTCACTTACCTTGAACCGAATGGAGTTCTGACCACTGGGAAGAAAATTCTCAGCAACCATTGAGTTGCAGAAGTGGAATATTCTTGTTAAATGAGCCTTCACTTCCTGGCTCAAAAGTTACCTCTAACCTTATTTCTCTCCCTCTTTCACGTACATTGAATCAAAGCACCATTTATAATATTGTTAAGCCTCTGTGGGCAATTTTACTATAAATAAGAATGGTGGAGATTCATAAGCTCAGCTGCTATAACTTGTAAGAAGCTTTAAACACATTAGAAATCTATTCATTTCAAAGAACTCTCTCTATAAAACAAAATGTTAAATAAAGCTTTGCAGGCTGTTTTTTAATGCACCAAGCAGCCCACATTTGAAACGTTAACATAGTTATTACCTAAAAATGACCCAAAGAATATATGAAACAACTAAGGAAAAAAAAAACACCTTAATTTTCTTTGATAGAAAGAAGGACCCTAGTTTCTTAGACTAAAATAATAACAATAAAATACTATATGACAAGAAACAAGAAAGGAAAGGCCTAAGAGTTACACGTTACAGTCTTTGAAGCTGGATAATGGAAAGGTAACTCCATATTTCTTTCTTCTTGTTAATTTATCTCCAGTATCTGAGTTGAAGCACAAAGCAGCAAGAGTGCAACTGATTCCAAACAACTTGGAATTTTATTGTAAACATCCCATAAAGAATGGCAACAAATTATTCCAGTTTTTTTCTTTGAAGATAATTGCTTATAATGACTAATAACTGCCAAACAAAACATCTTTTATAAACCAAGCCAGTTTAGTTTACCTTTCTTTACTGAATTTTAGTTTAATGGACATTTTGCCCAAATACAACATCACATTAACTATTAACTGAATGATTTTCCACCTTAAAATTTACGGATACTAAGAACAAACAAAAGGTACAATTTTGTTAATACTTTGTTAGGAATTACAAAAGACAAGGATGATAAGTTACAGGACAAAGAAATAAATTACTGATTGCCATCACCACAGTATTGTTTAAAGAATTAACATTTGTAGTACTGCCTAATATGTATCTGATGACACATGTAAACCACATTTCCCAAGTGGGTTTCTAAATATTCTTGTATGTGATTTCAAAAGTCAATTACCAATGGCAATTTTAATATGTATCAATAGTTTTATTTTTTAGAAAATACTTACAATGCTTTTATGTCAAAGTATCATATTCTAAATTTAATTAAGATAGGTCTAAGAATAACAAATGGGCACACATATAAATAAACAAACACATCTTAACTCTAAACTGCAGGGCCTTTCTACTGTACTTCTCCCATCAATGAATCATAAATTGCCAGTTTTGTTGAAGTTTGCTAAATTAGGTACAGTCTTCATTGCAGAAAGAGAAATGAAGGTAAGAGCAAGCAGGAGAGAAATGATGGAATAGGAAATAAGGATAAGACTATATGAGAAATAAGCGTCAAGAAATTTGAGGATAATACATATTATACAAAATACAGCACCATAAATATAACTTCATAATTAAAATTTAATTAAACTTGTCAAATTTGGGAAAATGATCTTTGAATATTCTACTTTCAATAACTTTCACAAAGCCTCACGTAACACAAAAATGTTGGGGATGGAATTAACATTTAAAACAATGAACTTTAAATGTTAAAAGTTCCATTTCTTCCCCAGAAGTAATTATTTATTTCCCAACTCAAAATGTTGGTTATTGTTTAAAAGGCAGGATATCAAAGTATACTGAAAATTATGTAGTAAAGTCTCCCTTCTGTGGATGTGAAAATCCCAACTTAAAAAGAAAATGCCAACTTTAAACATAAGTACCAGTTGATAAATGTGCATAAAATAATTCCCGAGATATATAAGCAAGTAATAGATGTTTAATTTTATCACTACAATATACAAATTTTGAAAAATTCTCCAAAAAGTTTTTNATGACTCAAAATATCAGTGTGCAGTGCAACCAGGTTCTATTCTGAAAGATTAACAGAAGAACCCTTTGGAATGGTATGAGCTGAACCTACATTGATTCAAAATATTAGCTAGCTAAAACATTTCAACTCAAACTAGGTGCTGTGCTACATTTTAAAATTCAGTATCAGTCACTCACAGCTGTTATTAAATAGCAAGTGGTAGCAGGGATATATAAGCAGTAGATCAAGTCTACTTACACAAATATGCTCTAAGAAAAGCCTAATAAGGTAGAGCTTATGATACTTGAGAAAACTTAATTACAACTATTCATTTGAGAGCCAATATAATTATCAACAACCTTTCAGCTTATAACTTATGAATATTCATTCCTACCAAGCTTGTTCTATTTCTCCTTAGTTAGTAATGAATAACAGCATCTATTTTTCTTAATGTTTCCAGTAGTTGTAGTTAATAGAGGTAGCTGAGCTACTATTCAGTTATTCTTTGTGGATGAGGATTTTTCAAATGTTTAAGTTATTCTTTAAGCTACACAAGTTCTATTAATGCAATAAAATATAACAGAAAAAAGAAAATGGATGAAAGAAACTTTTGCATTTGGCACCTTGTCTAGATTGATACCTCAAGTATTCTTTTTTTAATAAAGTTAATGCACACATCAGGACACACCACAAAGATCTGCTACATATTTACAAGGCACCAACCCTTTCTCACCTTTAACATGAATTAAGCAAATCAATGAAAAGCATATTAAGAACCCCCCACCCCCAAAAAATAACTGTAGTATAAATATATACTTCAGTTCAGTACAATTCATGAAAGTTTGGCCTGGGAAGAGTAAAATAATCCAGATCGTTCTTACAATATAGAAACTGTAAACATTTAATAGCTGCCTTTAGGATTGGTGTATTGTGCAAAAGTTATTATTACTGGTACAAGAATCAAAATGGCAAAAACAAACTATATAAAACTCTGTAAGAAGGTGCTATACTTCTGTGATACAAAAGCAAAAGAGGGATATTCCATTTAGATAAAAATGTCATGCTACTCTTAAGAAGCTGAATGCTCCCTTAATGTAGTAAATCTGTAGTGTGTCTGTGGTTTGTGTGTGTGTGTGTGTGTGTGTGTGTGTGTGTATAGAATTTTTTTTAAATTTAAGGCCTAATGAGTAAGGCTTGTTTGAACAAATGAAGTGTGGAGATCAAAAGTCTTGAAACAAATGTATACTGGCATAATGGAAAAGCACCAATGTGAAAGGAAGCAGAAGTCCCCACACAACTTGCTTTGTAGATTTCCTGGTAAATTCCCTGCAGTAGAAGGCCATTGAATTTTTAAAATTATTCTAAATTTATTAACTGCTAATAATTCCATCCCATGAGATGGCTAACCCTGGCTTTTTCTGTCATTTTACGCACTCTGCCTGATCTGGATGTACCAAGATTCAGAGGATCTTCAGTGGACACAAAATTGTCATTATCAGAATCATCATTATATAAAACAGTCCTCCTGCCTTGGTTTCTTGTTTTAATTCGAGGCAGTCTACTGAAGCGTCCTGAAAACATAGTATCAAATTCATCATCTGTAATACGTGCACGTTTGGCTCTGGTGGCTCCTCTAGAAGCACCTCTTCCTCCTCTCCCTCTTCCTCTCCCTCTCCCACCACCTCCACCTCTTCCTCGACTGCCTCGTCCCCTGCCTCCTCTTCCTCTGCCTCCTCTACTCCATCTACCCCATCTGCCCCATCTGCCCCTTCCTCCTGTGCCTCTCGTTTTCCAGTTTCTTTTTCCATTGGCATATTGCTTTCTGAGTTTTCTTTTAGGCCTAGTTTGTATGAATTTGCTATAATCATGGTCTCCATCTACATAATCTTGATCTGTTCTGGAAGTTGATTCAGAGTCAGAATCAGAACCACAGGTACTTTCAGAACTTAAACTGGATTCTAACTCTCCACTCTCTGAGCAGGATAAATGTGATTTCTCTTTTGTTTCTTTTTTCTCTTTCTCTTCTCTTCCCATGATTTCATCTTCTTCTGATGCACTAAGTAGTTTTCTCTTGATTCCTGTCCGGGGCTCTCTGCCATCACCATTTGTGAGGGGTCCATCAAGGGAGTGATCTAAATCAAGATGAATAATTTTTTAAAGTTAAGCTTTGACACTGTTAAGATGATTATTTAGCTTCAAAAGTAAAGAAACGATCTATCAAAAAATATTTGGAGCCCAAATATAGATGGGGTAAAACCATACAGAGTGTTGGAGTATGAATTTAAATTTGTTTGAAATGGAAGATGTTGTTGTTTAGATGCTAAGTCATGTCTGACTCTTTTGCATCCCCGTGGACTGCAGCCTGACAGGCTCCTCTGTCGATGGGATTTCCCAAGCAAGAATACTGGAGTGAGTTGCAATTTTCTTCTCCAGAGGGTCTTCCTAACCCAGGGATCAAACCCACATCTCTTGCATTAGTAGGCAGATTTTTTATCATTAAGCCACGAGGGAAGCTCCTGAAATGGAAGATACTAAGGTTTTTATTTTTTTCTGACTAATTTTTGCAGGGATGAAGGGACTGTGTAGGGATGACAGGGGATGAAAAAGCTAGGCAAAAATTTAATGGCTTGAACTCTAGGAGGGAACATTCACACGTGTTCAGAATAATTGTATGCATTCATTCAACAATTATTACTGACTACTTACTATCAACTAGGCATTCTTTGGACATTGGAATATGGCAATGATGAGACAAAGTATTTGCTCCTTGAATTTATATTTTAGTGTGGAAACCCTGATAGACAATGAAGCAGACAAATAAATAATTTCAAGTACTAAAATGGGTTATAAAGAAAAGGAAAAGTGGGTAAAGAAAAGAGTGTGAATTTATGTATAATAGCTAGGGAAGACTTTTCCGCTGAGGCAGTATTTGAGAAAAAACTGAGGTGATATCTGGACTTCCACTGGAGGAGACAGAAACCAGTAAAATTAAGAGTAGAAGAGAAAAATAGGAAATAAGTTGGAGATAACAGCCAATGTAGAATTTTAAAGCTAGAGAATGACAGTATTCAATTTACATTAAAAGAGTGCTATGGTTGCTTGTCATCTGAGTTAATATTAGCCATTCAAGTTCATTTTAGTTAACTGATTCCTAAAATGTCAACGTTCACTCTTGCCGTCTCCTGTTTGACCGCTTCCAATTTGCCTTGATTCATGGACCTAACATTCCAGGTTCCTCTGCAGTACTTCTCTTTAAAGCATCGTACTTTGCTTCCATCACCAGTCATATCCAGAACTGGGTGTTGTTTTTGCTTTGGTTCCATTTCTTCATTCTTTCTGGAACTGTTTCTCCACTGATCTCCAGTAGCATATTGGGGACCTACTAACCTGGGGAGTTCATCTTTCAGTGTCCTATCTTTTTGCCTTTTCATACTGGTCAGGGGGTTCTCAAGGAAAAAATACTGAAGTGGTTTGCCATTCCCTTTGAAGTGGACCATATTTTTTCAGAACTCTCCACCATGACCCACCTGTCCTCGGTGGCTCATAGTTTCATTGAGTTAGACAAGGCTGTGGTCCATGTCATTAGATTGGTTAATTTTCTGTGATTTAAGGCAAGAATCCCTTAGAAAAATGGAGTAGCCATCATAGTCAACAAAAGAGTCCGAAATGCAGTACTTGGATGCAATCTCAAAAACAACCAAATGATCTCTCTTCGTTTCCAAGCCAAACCATTCAATATCATGGTAATCCAAATCTATGCCCTGACCAGTAATGCTTAAGAAGCTGAAGCTGAATGGTTCTATGAAGACCTACAAGGCCTTCTAGAAGTAACACCCAAAAAAGATGTCCTTTTCATTATAGGGAACTGGAATGCAAAAGTAAGAAGTCAAGAAACACCTGGAATAACAGGCAAATTTGGCCTTGGAGTACAGAATGAAGCAGGGCAAAGGTTAATAGAGTTTTACCAAGAGGACACACTGCTCATAGCAAACATCCTCTTCCAGCAACACAAGAGAAGACTCTACACGTGGACATTACCGGACGGTCAACACCAAAATCAGATTGATTATATTCTTGCAGCCAAAGATGGAGCAGCTCTCTATAGTCAGCAAAAACTAGACCAGGAGCTGACTATGGCTCAGATCATGAGCTTCTTATTGCCAAATTCAGACTTAAATAGAAGAAAGTAGGGAAAACCACTAGACCATTCAAGTATGACCTAAATCAAATCCCTAACAATTACACAGTGGAAGTGAGAAACAGATTTACAGGACTAGATCTGGTACAGTGCTTGATGAACTATGGACAGAGGTTCATGACACAGTACAGGAGACAGGGATCAAAGCTATCCACAAGAAAAAGAAAACCAAAAAAGCAAAATGGCTATCTGAGGAGGCCTTAAAAATAACTGTGAAAAGAAGAGAAGCAAAAAGCAAAGGAAAAAAGGAAAGATATACCATATGAATGCACAGTTCCAAAGAATAGCAAGGAGAGATAAGAAAGCCTTCCTAAGTGATCAATGCAAAGAAACAGAAGCAAACAATAGATTGGAAGGACTAGAGATCTCTTCAAGAAAATTAGAGATACCAAGAGAATATTTCATACAAAGATGGACTTAATAAAAGACAGAAATGGTATGGACATAACAGAAGCAGAAGATATTAAGAAGTGGTGGCAAGAATTCACAGAAGAAACGTACAAAAAAGATCTTCATAAACCAGATAATCACAATGGTGTGATCATGCACCTAGAGCCAGACATCCTGGAATGTTAACTTGAATGGGCCTTACGAAGCGTAACTTTGATCAAAGCTAGTGGAGTTGACGGAATTCAGATTGAGCTATTTCAAATCCTAAAAGATAATGCTGTGAAAGTGCTGCACTCAATACATCAGCAAATTTGGAAAACTCAGCAGTGACCACACAACTGGCAAAGGTCAGCTTTCATTCCAATCCCTAAGAAAGGCAATGACAAAGAATGCTCAAACTACCAAATAATTGCACTCATCTCACATGCTAGTAAAGTAATGCTCAAAATTCTCCAAGCCAGGCTTCCATGATACGTGGACTGTGAATTTCCAAGTGTTCAAGCTCCTTTTACAAAATGCAGAGGAACCAGAGATCAAATTGCTAACATCTGTTGGATTATCAAAAAAGCAAGAGAGTTCTAGAAAAACATCTTCTGCTTTATTTATGCCAAAGTGACTGTGTGGTTCACAAGAAACTATGGAAAATTCTTCAAGAGATGGGAATACCAGACCACCTGACCCAAGAAATCTGTATGCAGGTCAGTAAGCAATAGTTAGAACTAGACATGGAACAACAGACTGGTTCCAAATAGGAAAAGGANGAAGAACTGACTCATTTGAAAAGACCCTAATGCTGGGAAAGATTGAAGGCGGGAGGAGAAGGAGACAACAAGAGGATGAGATGGTTGGATGGGATCACTGACTCAATGGACATGAGTTTGGGTAAATTCCGGGAGTTGGTGATGGACAGGGAGGCCTGGCGTGCTGCAGTCCATGGGGTTTCAAAGAGTCAGACAAGACTGAGTGACTGAACTGAACTGAACTGAGGGTTGTTGTGCTATGGCAAATAGATGTGGAAACAATGGAAACAGTGACAGACTTTATTTTCTTGGACTGCAAAATCACTGCCGGTTGTGAATGCAGCCATGAAATTAAAAGACACTTGCTCCTTGGAAGGAAAGCTATGACTAACCTGCTGCTGCTGCTGCTAAGTCGCTTCAGTCATGTCCGACTCTGTGCAATCTNGATGTGGAAACAATGGAAACAGTGACAGACTTTATTTTCTTGGACTGCAAAATCACTGCCGGTTGTGAATGCAGCCATGAAATTAAAAGACACTTGCTCCTTGGAAGGAAAGCTATGACTAACCTGCTGCTGCTGCTGCTAAGTCGCTTCAGTCATGTCCGACTCTGTGCAATCTCATAGACAGCAGCCCACCACGCTCCTCCATCCCTGGGATTCTCCAGGCAAGAACACTGG
The DNA here is from genome assembly GCA_006410615.1 of Neotragus moschatus. NCBI lineage: Eukaryota > Metazoa > Chordata > Mammalia > Artiodactyla > Bovidae > Neotragus > Neotragus moschatus. The sequence goes on along the minus strand of SJYA01003240.1, from coordinate 152,933 downwards.
AGTGGGTTGCTATTTCCTTCTCCAGTGCATGAAAGTGAAAACTGAAAGTGAAGTCACTAAGCCGTGTCCAACTCTTAGCGACCCTATGGACTGCAGCCCACCAGGCTCCTCCGTCCATGGGATTTTCCAGGCAAGAGTACTGGAGTGGGGTGCCATTGCCTTTTCCAGTGACTAACCTAGACAGCATATTAAAAAGCAGAGACATTACTTTGCTGACAAAGGTCCATCTAGTCAAAGCTATGGTTTTTCCAGTAGTCATGTATGGATATGAGAGTTAAATCATAAAGAAGGTTGCGTGCCTAAGAATCGATGCCTTTGAACTATAGTGTTGGAGAAGACTTAGACAGCAAGGAGATCAAACCAGTCAATCCTAAAGGCAATCAACCCTGGGATATTCATTGGAAGGACTGATGCTGAAACTGAAATTCCATTACTGTGTCCACCTATTTTGAAGAGCCAGCTCTTTAGAAAAGAGTCTGATGCTGGCAAAGATTGAAGGCTGGAGGAGAAGGGGATGACAGTGATGACTCAATCATCACTGAGTCAATGGACATGAGTTTGAGCAAGCTCCAGGAGATGATGAAGGACAGGGAAGCCTGGCATTCTGCAGTCCATGGGATCACAAAGGGTTGGACACGACTGATCGATTGAACACTAACGGTTGCTGTTCAGAGACAGAACAGAGAAGGGGCAAGATTGGAAGCAGAGATCAATTGACAGTACACTGTAATAGACATGTTATGTAAGATATTATGAGAGATTTACCAATTGAGGTGATGAGAAGTGACTGGATTTACATATTTCCTTCTGGAGGAGCTATCAAAACCAACATTTGTAGTTCAAACTGACAGGAATTGTTTACTGTCTGGATATGAAATGTTAACCAAAAAGGAAAGTCAACTCCAAGGTTTTACGGCCTGAATAACTTGGTGGATGGTGGAGATATTTTGCTTGGTCAGAGACCAATGAAGGAGAATAGGTTTGGGCAAGCTGTTGAAAAAAAAGAGATTCCAGATTTAAATACTACTAAAAATTTTAAAGCATTTTAAGAAGAAAATCAGATGGATATAGCAGTCTAGAAATCAAGGAAGACCTGAATAGAGCTGGAGATATAGTTTTGGAAATTTTCAGTAAAGAAGTAACATTTAAGGTGAAAAGAACTGAGAAAGCTCACTGAGAGAGCAAGAAGGTGGCTGAGGACTAAGACCTGGTATATTTCAACATTAAAAAAAAATATTTGGCAAAGATAAGCAGGGTAGGTGGAAAACAGGAGAGTGGACTGGAAAAACTGGAGAGAACAAAGAGTAGGGTTATACGGTAATCATAAGATTGGCATAAGTGTTACGGACTGAATTTTGTGTGCCCTCCCACCTTTGCCAAATACATATGTTGAAGCTCTAGCCCCCAATATGACTGTATTTTGAGACAGGGCCCTCATAGAAATAATTAAAATTAAAAGAAATCATAAGGGTAGATGGGCCCTAATGCACTAGGACTGGCATCCTTAGAAGAGAAAGCACACCAGTGCTTTCTGGCTCTCCCTGACTGTGTATAGAGAGAAAAAGCCACATGAGGACACAGGGAGAAGGTAGCCATCAGCATGCGAGGAAGAAAGTCCTGCTGGCACCTTGATCTTGGATTTTGAGCCTTCAGAACTATGAGAAAATAATGTCTATTGCAGATTTATGAAAAGGTGCACAACATCTCTAATTATCAGGGCAATGCGAATCAAAACCACAATCAGATTCAGCTCACAGCTGTTAGGATGGCTAATATTGAAAAGATAAAGACTGGCAGTGTTTAAGACTACACACTTCCAATGCAGGGGGTGTAGGTTCAATCTCTGGTTGGGGAACTAAGAATCCACATGTTGCACAGCACAGCCAAAAATTTCTAAAAACTAAATAATAAAATACAGAATTGAAAAAAGATAAGTGTTAGGAAGGATAAAGAGAAAAGGGAACCCTCGCACACTGTTGGAGAGAAAGTAAATCAGTACAGCCATTATGGAAGCCAGTACAGATGTTCCCTAAAACAGAACTACCATTTGATTCAACAATCCTACTTCTGGGCCTATATCCAAAGAAATAGAACTCAGGATTTTGAAGATATGTCTGTATTCCCATGTTCAATATAGCAGTATTCATAAAAGGCAAGACATGGAAACAGCCTATCTTCCTACAGATGAATGGATAAAAGAAAGGAATCCTTCCATTTACAACATGCATGGAACTGGAAGACATTAGGCCAAGCAAAATAAGCGACATACAGAAAAAGAAATATTCTACAATATCACTTATATATATAATTTAAGAGAGTCATACTCATAGAGGCAAAGAGTAGGATGGTGGCTGCCAGGAGCTGGAAGGAGGAAAAATATGGAGGTATTGGTAAAAGGGTACAGAGATTCAGTTATTCTGGATGAATAAATTCTGGATATCAAATATACAGCATGGTGATAACAGTTAATACTGTATTGTATACCTGAAACTCACTAAGAGGTTAGACTTTAAATCTTCTCCACACATGCACAGACACACACACACACACACACATAGTGGCTATGAAGAGGTGATGGATAATGTTAGTTTAACTCTGGTGGCCATTTCTCAGTGCATATATATATATACACACACACATATATACAACAAAATATCAAGTAGTACACTTTAAACATACAATTTTTAAATGTCAAACGGTATCTCAATAAAGCTACTAAAAAATGAGTATCTGTTGTTTAGGCTACCCAGTCTGTTGTATCTCATTGTGACCACCCATGTTGACTACTAGACTAGGAGAAAAACTATGGGGATAGCAATATGAACTGTAGACAAGAGATTTAAGTGATATTAAAAAGTTGTAGAATTTACAAAACTTAGAAAGTGACACTTATGAGGGATAAAAGGTAAGTCAAAGAACGATGCAAGATTTTAAGCAGGATGACTCAGAAGATGATGGTGTCATTAAAATAGTGAGTGCAGAGGAAGAAGCACACTTGAAACAGAAAAATGGATGCTAAGCACACAAGGGAAACTTTTTTTAGGAAGTACTATAAATTATAATATAATTATATAAATTACATTAAATTTGATAGAACAAACAGATGTTAGGGCTAGATACATGAATTTGGAGTCATTAACATAAAGACCAGAGAAGGCAATGGCACCCCACTCTAGTACTCTTGACTGGAAAATTCCATAGATGGAGGAGCCTGGTAGGCTGCAGACTGTGGGGTCGCTAAGAGTTGGACATGACTGAGTAACTTCACTTTCACTTTTCACTTTCATGCACTGGAGAAGGAAATGGCAGCCTACTCCAGTGTTCTTGGCTGGAGAATCCCAGGGACGGGGGAGCCTGGTGGGCTGCCATCTACGGGGTTGCAAAGAGTCGGATATGACTGAAGCAATTTAGCAGCAGCATGAAGATGACTGATGTAGTTATTAGATTTCTTTATTTGTAGAAGACAAAAAAAAAGTGAGAAACTGCAAATAGGAGTAATGAAGAGCCAAAGAAAAAACCAAAATATAGAAATATAGGCAAAACAGAGATATACAATCAGTAGAGTATAGAAGCCAAGCAGTGGAGTTCCTAGAGCAGGTAGTCAATAGCATGCGAAGATATAGAGAGATCAAGGGGGTGGGGTACTAAGAAAAGGATACTGGTTGGTCACTGAAGATTACTGGTGATTCTGAGGAGAACAGCTTTTGGGGAGAGGTGGCAGCAGAGGTCAGACTACAAAGGATAAAGGGATGTTTAGATGGAAAGAAAACAGAGGTAGAAAGTAGAAGCTATTCTTTCTAAAAGCTTGACAGAGAAGGAAAGGACAAAAAGAGAAGTGGCAATGAATATAAAATGTATAGCAGGATCAGAAAAACTAGTGCCTTCATTTTCCCCAGTCTATATCTTTACCTTCACCTATATCTTTACTTTTACCTATATCTTCATATAAAGATATAGACTGGGGAAAATGAAGGCACTAATTTTTTTGTCTTCTACAAATAAGGTGAAGATAAAGATATAGACTGGGGAAAATGAAGGTACTAATCATTTTAAAGTAACCAG
>SJYA01003240.1:104424-134263 GCA_006410615.1 Neotragus moschatus | reverse complement strand
ACTCACAACTTCAAACTCACAATCAAAACCTTTCTAAAGACCTCACTGACAGCCTAGAAGAAATACCTAACAGCCTTATGCAAAACCAGCTAGATTCCCTGGCAGCCGTGGTCCTCCAAAACAGAAGATTAGACCTCCTCACAGCAGAAAAATGAGGCCTATGCCTATTTTTGGAGGAAGCCTGCTGTTTTTACGCCAGTAAATCAGGCGTTGTAAAGGAAGCAGCAAGAAATTTGACAAACAGAGCCTCGAGAATACGCCAACACCTTAGTAATTCATGGGAAAACTGGTCAAGCAATTGGAATTGGATGCCTTGGGTCCTACCTTCTAGGACTTTCCTTCTACTTACCCTTATTCTAACTTTTGGCCCATTTTAATGCATCTTTTTTCAAAATTTCTTAAGAACCACTTACAAGCCTTCACCAACTGAACCATCCACGAGCTACTGCCAACTCACTCAGATTATCAAAAATTTTGACTCCACACAAATCCTCTTGATCCACAATTCACCATTTTCTTATCTTACCCCCACAACGCCCCTGTCCCATTACAGAAGATTGGCAGTTACAGAAGATTGACTTTTGGCCCTTATCCTAAATCAAAAAGATTGGAATGATAGGACCCACATGGGGTCTCATTGATAAGATGGCTCATTATGTTGACCTCGCAAACAAAGAATAAATCACAGTGATCTGTGAGACTGACCAAATTTTTCAAATGGCATCTTGTTATCTCACTGGCACCTATCTTCTCCAAGCTGTGAGACCACCAGATTCCAGACCTCCGGCTACGTGACCATCCCCTCAGAGAATTTTTCATTGGTGGGGTATAAGAAGGACTCTGTCAGAAAGGGAGAATGCTGGTTCTCCTTAAGAGCCAGTCACCCTCTCTTTTCCCTCTAATAAATTTCCTTTTCTTGCCTGACTGCCCGGCTTGGTCTCTTTTTGTCTGGACTCACCTTATAGCACCCATTTAAAAGTTTCTTAGTTTTGATTAAATATCATTCCCCCTGGCAAAAATATAAACAAAAACTAGATTATTATATTCACAGAAACAGCAAGAACTTTAGTATGCTGAATTCTCACTTTGAGAAAATCCAAATCTTAAACACAGAGGAACAAATTTTTCCTGTACAAGGGCAATAATTTTAATATCTTAATCTTTGCTGGTAGTTAAGAATATTTGACAATGGCACCATAATTTTCTCAAAATAACACTTGAACAATGCGTATATTTTAAAGTAAATTCTTTGTCATCAGAATATACTCTAGGCTTTACTATTTTGCTGTCTTTTGTATACATTCTCTTTTAGTATTTGAAAGGAAATATTTTCCTTATATATAACAAATGTTTGTCTAATTATCATAGAGTAGAAGTGTACAGAACAGAGTTAACATAAATGACCTGAGGCTATCTTTAACAGGCCTTGCTTGTCAGGTTAGCCCTTGATTGGTGTCTAGGAACTTGGGACTTGAACTCTTTCTTAAATGATAAAAGTAGTTTATCTTGCCCAAGTTAGTACAAACAATGTTATTTGTGTGGAATATCCACTTTCCTGTACATTTCCGGTGATTTCCTGCTTTTTGAGAGTCTGGAATCTTGGCATGGACTAGTCAGATGAGGTAGACATAACAATTTCCCAATAAACTCTTTGGGAACTGAGTCTCTAATCACTTACATATTGCTACATTTTCATTGCGGGGAAGGAGTGTACTCTGTGTGGCCTTTCAGAGGAGAGAGAGTGCATAAGGAAACCTGCACATAGATTCCTCCAAGGCTCTGCCAGTATCTTTTTCCCTGTGTTCCAGCTTTGTATCTTTACTTTGTCACTGTTATAAACCTTAGCAATGAGTTAAAAAGTATACACAGGGCTTCCCTGGTGGTTCAGTGATAAAGAATCCACCTGCCAATGGAGGAGACATGGGCTCGATTGCTGGGAGAAGGAAATGGCAACCCACTCCAGTATTCTTTCTTGGGAAATCCCAGGGATAGAGGAGTCTGTCAGGCTAGAGTTCATGGGGTCACAAAAGACTCAGACACGACTTGGTAACTAAACAACAGCAACAAGTATATATACTAAGTTCTATAAGTCTTTCTAGCAACTCTCCAAATTTGTGGAGTTGGTCTTAGGGATCCTTGATGCAGGAAGCTTGAATTTTTTCTTATTAGCAGTTCATTTATCCACTCACCCTTCTTCCAGATGAAGTACCAGGTCCATCTGAATCTAAATCAACCATTTCTGTATCCTAAAAGTAAAAGGGAAGAGTGGGAGAAGATATTATATTTAGTCTTATAAACTAGATAAACATTTACAAAGAAACAGCAAATACAATCATAATTAACTCCCTCATTGAAGCAGGCAGCAGAACAGAGGTGGGAGAAAGATTCACTCTAAACTTTAGCTGCATGCTATAATCTTTTGCTACTTCAAGAAATAAACTTCTTTTCTATAGGGAAAATAAGAATATTTATTAAAAAATAAGATTCAGTGAAGTATCACCCCGAGGGATAGTTTTTTAATACAAAGAGACAAGTCCCACACATCACTACTAATCTGGTGATGGTGAAATAGGTAATGCCTAGGAGAATCTAAAAAAAATGCTACAAATAAGCTTATCTACAAAACAGAAATAGAGCTATAGCTGTAGAAAATAAACTTACGGTTACCAGGGGTAAAAGGGTGGGATAAATTGGAAGATTGGGATTAACATATACATATTACTATATATATAATAGATAACTAATAAGGATCTACCATATAGCACAGGGAAATTTATTCAACACTCTGAAATGGCCTATATCGGGAAAGAATCTAAAAAGAGTGGGTCTACATATACGTATAACAGATTCACTTTGTTGTATACCTGAAACTAACACAACATTGTAAATCAACTATACCTTAATGAATTTTTTTTCAAAAAGAAGTAGCTCACAAGCCATTAGTTTCCCTTTCTGAAGTTGCTGAATTACATTTTAGTTTAATTTTCTATTCTAACCCAGAATGCTACTCTGAGGATAGCAATATCCATCTATGACAAAAATCTCAATAAAATAGGTGTAGAGGGACTGTATCTCAACATAAAAAAGGTCATATATGAAAAATCCACAACTAATTTATGGTCAATTGTAAAAAGCTGAAAACCTTTCCTCTAAGATAAGGAACAAGACATGAATGCTCACTCTCTTATTTTATTTAACATAGTATTGAAAGTCTTAGCTGGAACAATTAGTCAAGAAAAACAAAAAAATTTAAATCAAAAAGAAAAATTGATACTGTCTCTATTAGCAGATGACATGATATTACATATAGAAAAGTCTAAATACCCCACCATAAAACTGTTAGAACTAATCAACAAATTCAGTAAAATTGCAAGATACTAAACCATCATACAAAAATAAGTTATGTTTCTGTACACTAACAGTGGACTATCAGAAAGAAAAATTAAGAAAACAATACCATTTATACTTACATCAAAAAGAATAAAATACTAGGAATAAATTTAACCAAGGAGTTGAAAGATCTGTACACTGAAAAACTATAAGACATTGATGAAATAGAAGAATATACAAATAAATGGAAAGATATTACATGCCACAGATATGAAAAATTAATGCTGTTAAAACATCTGTACTATTTAAAGCAATATATAGATTCAATGCAAGCCCTATCAAAATCCCAACAGTATTTTTTGCAGAAATAGAAAAACAATCCTAAAACTCATACAGAACCACAAAAAAGAATTCTAATAATCATCTTGAGAAAGAAAAATAAAGTTGGAGGCATCACACTTCCTGATACCAAACTGTATTACAAAGTTTCTATAATCAAAATGTACGGTATTAACATAAAATATATAGATCAAGGGAACAGAAAGTACACAGAAATAAACCATGCATATTGGTCGATTAATTTATAACAGAGGAACCAAGAATATAAAATGAAGAAAGGATAATTTCATCAATAACTTGTGCTGGAAAAACTGGAAAAAAAAATCCACCTGCAAAAGAATGAAACTGGACCCCTATCTTACACCATACATTAAACACAACTCAAAATGGATTAAAGACTTGGATATAAGACATGAAACCATAAAACTCCTGAAAGAAAACACAGGGGTAAGCTGCTTGACACTGGTCTTGGCAATGATTTTTTTGGATTTAACAAAATCCAAAGGTAATAAAAGGCAACAAAAGCAATAAATACCTGTGGCAGATTCATGTTGATGTATGGCAAAACCAATACAATACTGTAAAGTAATTAACCTCCAATTAAAATAAATAAATTTATATTTCAAAAAATGGGACTACGTCAAACTACAAAGCTCTTCACAGCAAACAATAACCATCAACAAAATGAAGGCAATATACCAAATGGGATAAAATATTTGCAAATCATATACAGGGAGTTTAATACCTAAAATATATAAACAACTTGATAGCAGAACACGTAACCTAATGAAATATGCACAGAGAAACTGAATAGACATTTTTACAAAAGAGACATCCAAATGGCCAATAGGTACCTGAAAAGGTACTCAACATCTCTGATCATCAGGGAAAAGCAAATAAAAACCACAATGAAATATCACCTCTCACCTGTTAGAATGGTTATTATCAGAAAGACAAAGAAATAAGAAGTGTTGACGAGGATGTGGAGAAAAGAGAGCCCTTGTGCACTGTTGGTGGGAATATAAATTGGTACAGCCACTATGGAAAACAATACGGTAGTTCCTCAAAAAATTAAAAATAGAACTATTAACACCATATGATCCAGCAATTTCACTTCTGTAAATAATAACAAGATATCAAAGATATAAAGTTGCACTCCCATGTTCACTGAAGCATTATTCACAATAGCCAAGATGTGGAAACAATCTAAGTGTCTGTGGATGGATGAATGGGCAAGTTCAGTTCAGTTCAATTGCTCAGTCATGTCCGACTCTGTAACCCCATGAACTGCAGCATGCCAGGCCTCCCTGTCCATTACCAACTCCCGGAGCCCACCCAAACCCATGTCCATTGTGTCGGTGATGCCATACAACCATCTCATTCTCTGTTGTTCCTGAATGGACAAAGAAGATATGAAATATCTACATATGTAATATAGATGTATACATATTAGATGTATACATGTATATTATATGTAGTACATAACACACACACAATCAATTCCTTTGTGACAAACAAAGATNATTTGTGACATTGCAGATGGAACTTGAGGGCATTTTGCTAAGTGAACTAAGTCAGAGAGAGAAAGACAAACACAGCATGGTATCACTTATATGTAGAATTTTTTTTTTTTAGGTTAAACTCAGAAACAGAATACAGAAAAGTTGTTGGGTAGTGGACTGATGGTGGGAGGGGTCAGGGAGAAGGTGGTAAATGGACACAAACTTCTAGCTATAAGTTGAATAAAGTATGAGAATATAGGATCTAAGGTAAAACATGGTGACTCTAGTTGATAACACTGTATTGTATAACTGCAATTTGTTTAAAGTGTAAAACTTAAATGTCGGAAGGAAGGGAGAGAAAGAAAAAGAAAAAATAAGCTTGCTGAATTATATTTTACTTTACTTTCCTATTCTATTCCAAGTTATGTTATTATGAGGAGAAATTCTTGCTACATCAAATTCTGAGTCAAAATGCATTTATATTAAAGGTTAGAGAAAATATCAGGTATAAGAATGATAAATTTTTTATTAGTTTCAGGAGGATAATATCTAATTGGCATATCTGAGTTGTCTTTAATATGTAAATAGCATTTACCTTCAGTAATACTTACAACATGTTATAGTCAAACACGTTTTTGTGAAATTGAAAAACTATTAGAGATTTACCATTCTGAGAATTAACAGTACAGAAAATATAAACATGTAAAATACCTCTGTATAATCATAGCCACTGCCATAAAATTCAGCATATTTGAGTCACTTATCCCTGGGATGAATTGTTTTCCATAAAATATTTTTGAATCGTCACTTTCCATTATTGTTTCAGCCTCTTAACCTGGTTTTTGCTTCTATCATAGCCTCTAGTCAAAAATAACTTAATGTAAATCAGGGATATGACTGGGTGGGGAAATAAGATACATGAGGGTCTGCTGACAATACTAATTCATTTCATTAAGAAAAACTAGTTTATGTTTATAAATTTCCACAAAGGAAATCAAACAGCAATTCCATGAAACTACTAAAAATAGAGCCTTTCAAGTCTAAAATTATAAAATACTTTAATATTATATATACATACATACATATATATATGTATGTAGTATAGAAAATTAATCCCTACTAAAATTTCCATCAACTAACCATTCATTTAAAACACAGTTTTGTGCTTTGTCCTGTTTTCAAGGGCTGGAAAATAAAGTATTGATTTCTCAACACTGAAACCACTGTGTCCATAAGGATGAATGGCCACCTCTCTCTGACCAAACACTGCAGTACCACTACATTTTTGGTATACATTATCTAAATATAGGTTAAAGAGCTTAATACAAAAAGATGCAGGTGTTCAGCGAGCTTTCAGAAATCAGATTCGTTGCTAATACCCAGTTACAACACTCACGTATAATACCTAACGTACTTTAAATGACAGAAAAGGAATTAATGCCTACTGGTCATGCTGTGATTCTTACCTCTTCTGCATCAGTACTGTTTAGTTCTTCTGCTTTAATTTTATTGTAAGTATCCAGTATATCAGTACAGCTCTGATCCCTGAGAAACAAGATAAGTTAAAATGCACTTCAATAAATTTTAAAAACTCAGAAGTCAGCCTCTATAGAAGATAAAACTGCTTACCCAATAAATCGAAGTAAGACATCAGTTACAATTTTGGCTGCTTTAACTATAGGACTGTCAGGCTCATTGAAAGTCCTAGCATTATGCTCAATATAGCGTACTTCCCACATTAATGCTGATATTCTCCTATGAAAGCAAAAATACCCTGTTACTTTTGGTCAATACATTTAAAGTCTACTCTAGAATTGGACAATATAGAACAACTAGGCAATTTAATCATGAAACATCAAAGGTGTTCAAATATATGTTTGTGACTCAATATATCTATGTGACTAATATGCACCAATAAAAGTATATAGTTATAGTATTTGAAGCACAGGCAAGAGTTCAGAACCACTGGATTATAAACTTTGATATTAAAATCTGAAAGAGAACTGATCCATGACATTATGGGTAAATAGTGATTTGACCAAATATAAAGAAACAAATAGAAACAAACAGTGCTTTGATAAAGTCAACAAAAAAATGTTTAGTTTTCAGAGAAGACCAAAATTCAAGAAGCCAGGTTGTAGAAAAGGACACATATTTTAATGCAGTTGCTGTTATGATAATACACTACTAAAGAAAATTTGTGGGCTTCCCTGGTGGCTCAGATGGTAAAGCGTCTGCCTGCAATGCCAGAGACCCGGGTTCGATTCCTGGGTCGGGAAGATCCCCTGGAGGAGGAAATGGCAATCCACTCCAGCACTCTTGCCTGGAAAATCCCATGGATGGAGGAGCCTGATAGGCTACAGTCCATGGGGTCACAAAGAGTCGGACGTGACTGAGCGACTTCACTCACTCACTCAAAGAAATTATAGGTAACGTTATAAGATATACCCACATGGTATTATTTATAACAATTTCATGGAATAATTGTTGTTAGGACACAGTAGACTTGAGAGTGAGAGAGAGAACAAAAGCTGTCCTCCACCGCCTCCCCATAATCACATAATTTCCAGCAAAACCAAAGAAAAAAACAACTTGATTTTTTTTTTCTTTACACATTTTGGGGCTGGTGATTAAATCTAATTAACTGCTGCCTAATTTCCCAACAGGGGATTTAAAACATGCTCAAAGAGTCTAGAGCACCATAATCAGGATGAATCCACAAACCACTTAATCTGCCTTTAATAAACTAAGAGTTAACTGTAATTATTATTCCGTTTGTGACTTGTACTAGTCATAATTTTCTCCCTATCCATTTTCCTTTTTACCCTGGAAGACTGAGAATTTCCTGAAGGAAAGGAAATCAATTGTTCCAAATTTTCAAAAGAAATTTTGAGGTGGATCTTCCGACTGGTTATTTTACACTATAAAAACAAAGATTTCAGTGTATTGTCATGCAAAAACGAAAGCAAAAGACATAAAGCTAAAAGCTTTATAGAAAATGGTAAAAACTAAACAAACCTGTAAAAGCGGTTTTCAAGTCTCCGCCTGATGGTGTTGAGGTCAGTTGGATAAGCAACTACAGTACAATACAAGGGGTAGGCACTGAGATCCACTGGAACAGCAAAAGGGCTGGCAAAATCTACAATATTTACAAAATCAGAAAACATAGTTATAAACAACACTAACATCTCATGTTAACAAACAAAAACCCATATAAACAGAAAGTGTGGGCAATATAAAACTATATTACTAAAATGAGATGATTAAATTATGCAAAAATTAGACCAATACTATTATAATGTTATTCTTTTTATTTGGACATATTATCTATGAATCATGCATGATACACTGGTTCAAATCAGATAAAAACAAGACAAAAGTATTGGAGAACTGCTTTTAACTTCAAATTTATGTCTTTTCTGGATAAATGTCAAATGTCTTATGTGATATACTTCAGAAAATATAACTAGTCATGGAGCAAAATTGATTACTCCACACATCCAAAGTTAGGCTCAAGGAATAGCTAGAGAGCCAAAATGGCTCACAAAAGTAAAAGACACTTATATGCCTTCACTATTATAACCCCAGAACTGAAAAGGTTTGCAAGTCATTACTTTGACCAAGCATACGAAAATATTATTAAAACTAGAATCACTGTGCCTTTTGAGTTAGAAGTATATAGTGAAAAACAGCATTTCCCTTTACAGAACTTAAAATTCTGCTGGTTTTCCTTATTCCTTCTCATCTTTCTAACATTCTTTTCTCATCTTCTTAATATGCTTTCACATTCACCATACCCAGGGAAAGAAGGTGGTTGATTCCCTGAATAACTCGTTCACATTCCTCATCTCTGGAATGAGCCCCCCACTCTCCTTCCTGAGGTTTGTATAGCAAAGCAGTCAGTTCCTCCTGGGACACAGGAACACCAGCACCAACTTCATCTGGAAAAGCAGCTATGCATAAGGTGAAAAATCAAAAATAATTAGTTTTCAGAATAATGCTATTGCCATTCTTCTTTTAGAAAAATTAGAATTCATTTTTAAAAAACATATTTACTTCCTTCTGGAATTGGCTCCATATCCCAGGGGCTCATCTTTTCTCTCTCATTATTGTCCCAGCTATTAAAAAATAACAAGATACAAATCAAATTCACATGATACTTTTACATACTAGCATAATTTGGAGGACTTCTTGGGGGTGAAATCTGGAAAGAGGCAGTAAAGTTTCTTTAAAGTATAACTTTGCTTACACAAAGATAATGATAACCCTCTAACAGAGAAAACATGGTCCACTAATATGAAAGTTAGAGAGCCCTAAACTTATTCTTAGTTCTGTTTTTTTTTTTTTTTTTTTTTTTAATTCCAACCAAGCATACGTTCAATGTTAAGCCAGGGTACAGAATAAAAAGTTATCACTGGAAAATTCCTTTTAGGTTAAAAAATCAATTTAATACATCACTTATTTCTGTGAGATAATCTACTTTTTTCTACCAGGCTGACTATTATAGCTTCTCCAAAAGTTTACTATTCCCTTTTGATCTACAATATGAAGACTAAAAGTCAATCTTCACAGAATAAAAATGTTTTGTCATTCTTAAGAAGAAAGTTTTATTTATTTGGAATCTTAGAACTCTGGTATTTCATGAAGAACAAAAGTAAATGTAGCCAAATAGTATCAATATATCCAAAAGTAATGCACTCACCCTTGACTAGAACTTATATCATCAAATAAAGACTATATAAATATTCACTACTATATTCCAGCTGAAACAATTACTGTAAACACTGAATTAATTTCAGTATTCTTTATGAAATAATAGTTGTAATTCTTATCTAAAATAGAAATATTTAAGAGAAAACACAGGAATTAAGGGGGCAGAAATAAGTATTCAGTTTCTGCTTTGTTTTAGCATGCATATTGCACCAGAAAGTTTATCATCAAATTCCTTCCTTATAGGTACAGGTTTTATAAGACTAGGTAAGGCAGGGTTTATAGAAAGTCCATATAGTACTAAAGTATTTAATCAGGTGTAAAAGACTATAACTGTACTTACTGAACACTGTAACATTGGAAAGAACTATCAGGATACTCTGGTTGAAAAGGTTGCTGACTTTCCACAGTCCCAAACCACCAGGCATCATCTATTATACTGCGGAATCTATCACCTACAATGTTTTAAAAAAATTCTTAAAAGAGTGCTCTTGAGAATAACTGCTATGTTCCCAGTCTAAACTGTACATTTTGATGAATACAATAGCATCATTGTATCCAGCATTATTACAGATTTCAATCTGAGTATCCCATATTACTTTCTTCAAGGATTTTGATTTCCAAGTGCTAATAATTATTATGAAATAAAATCACATATTACCACATATAATTTAACTTCTTTCAATTACTTGGGATCATCATTAGACAGTCTGCTTTTTGTACTGCACATGCAATACCACAGTTGTTTTTTATTTTTTTTTTCCTTCCTCTTATTTTTTGTTTTACCATTTTGTTTCTAAAAATCTCTTCATACTAGTTTTGTGCCTCTAAATGGCTAAGGAATATAAAATCAACCATATGGATAAAAATGTTTCTTTCAATTAGAAAAGATAGAAGATACTACTAGAAAAAAAAAACCCCACTACTAATAGTAGATAATTATACAGTGTTTGCTCTGTGTCTGGTACATTTTAAGTTCTACATATTATTTATCTTTCATATCAACCTTATAGGTGTGTTCAGATGTGATTCCCATTTTATGTATAACGGAAGTGAGGCACAGAGAGGTTAAAATCATGCCCAAGATTAAATAGCTAGAGAAGGTGGAAGGAAGAGACAGGGAGACAACAGGAGGGGTAAAGAGAGAAAGGGAGAAAAAGGGAGAGAGGTAGAAGAGGAGAGAGACAAAGCCACAATCAGTAAAGGTCTGTTAATAGCCCAAGTGTTAAGTACTCCATGTGAAGGCAATTGAAACTTCAGATTTTCATTTTAATTTAGATTTGTATTCTAATAGAATAGATATTCACAGAAAAGGTTTTATAACACATACAAAGTACATACAATCACCTAAACATAACTGAAAATAAAAATTTAATTTTTCTAATTTGGCTAACAGCTTTTTCAGTCTAAAGTTTCTCAATGTTAATTCAGTTTAAAAGTTACTCTGCTTCAAACAATATTTAAGTGGGAATTCTATATTTACCTATCTGCCAGTTCCTTTCTTTGGCTTCATTATAAAACTGATGTAGCACAAGGAAGTCAATGACATCTGGCATGTCATGATACCTGAAGAGAAAATAAAGTACATGTGATTCAGTATACAGATACAACAGTATATGTCACTTTCTAAATATCCAGGGATATATATGCTTAATGTGGAGCTACTAAGCAAACTGTTGCAAAACTCAAGGTCCTTACAAAGGCTTTTAATTAAATTAAACCCCATGTGTTTGATCTGTTTGTCTTAAATATTTACTTATGACCTTAAATCACTAACTATATAACTTTTATCCTATCTTGTAAGATTGTTATTTGTTACATTATCCAATGTGTATGTATATCTCCAACAAAACTAATGATGCCTAAATGTCTTGATACAACTGATCATGTACTGTGTTGGCCAAAATCTTCCTTCAGTTTTAAAGTAAAAATTAAAGGCCCATTTTTCATTTTCACCAAGAACTTTAAGTGTATCACCATTTTGTTCCATTACCTTCTGCCATTTTTCAGGCAAATAGATAATTCCATCTTGCCAAAACTTTTCATTTTTTTGAACAAAAAAATGTTTTAAATGCCTTTTACAGTATTCCAGGGAATTGAAATATTTTCCATTCAGGTAATTTTGTAAAGACAGAAATAAATGGACATCTGAAGGTGCAATGTCTGGTGAATATAGTGGATGAATCAGAACTTTCCTGCCTGGTCGTCAATGGAACATGTGGTCTTGAGTTATTCTGATGGAAAATTATGCATTTTCTGCTGACTAATTCTGGAAGCTTTTTGTCACATGCTGCTTTCAGTTGGTCTAATTGGAAGTAATACCTGTTGGAATTAATCATTTGGTTTTCTGGAAGGAGCTCATAATTCCTTTCCAATTCTACTATATGTATATCACCTTCTGTGGAATGAAGACCAGCCTTTGGTGTGGTTGTGTGATAGTTCATTTCACTTGCCCCATGATCTCTTCCATTCCACATTATTGTACAGTATCAATTTTTCATCATCTGTCGCAATTTGTTTTAAAAACAGAGCATTTTTGCCTTGTTTCAGTAGAGAATCACATGCAGAAGCACAGTCAAGATTTTTTTCACTTATGTGGAACCCAAACATCAGAGTGATTAACATTACCAAGCTGGTGCAAACAATTTTCAAAACTTGATTTGGATATTTTGAGAAGGTCTGCTATTTTCTCTGTGGTATAACTTTGATTGTTCTCAATTAATGTCTCAATTTGATCACTATTAACTTCAACTGGTCTAACTGACCACGAAGCATTGTCCAGCAAGAAATCTTCAAAACTTCGCAAATCACATCTGATATGTTTGATCAGTTACAGCACCTTCTCCATATATTGCACAAATCATTTTTTGGCGTCTCAGTTGTTTTTACGTTTCTTGAAACAATAAAGTATCATATGCCAAAAATGTTCCTCTTTTTCTTCCATCTTCAATATTACAATGGCTACACAAAAATTCACCAGTTTGATGGTTTTTTTTTAATGCTCACTGATATGACAGCTGTCACAATACAATCTAAAAAAAAAACCATTCTGAATGAAGTTACAGACAATGAGAGTCATCTTATGGAAAAAAAAGAACTCTGGCTATCCCAATAAAAGAATCTAGTCATTAGCCACTATAGTTGTTGACCTACAGCTCACCCTGAAAGGAATTCAAGATGAAGCATTCTGTGTATTTGCATCTTTCCATATATAGAACACTAAAATCACTGAGATATTTGATCTTCGTGACTACCAATAACTAGCAAGATGTATGCTTGACTACATGTATTTCCCAGCCAAAAATATTTCAAATGTACCCTGGCTCTGCCCCTGCTACCTCTTGAGAACATCTTGTCAGAGTTGTCTAAGGCTATCTCCCAGACTATAGTGCTCAGCAAGCTCCCAAATAAAACTGAAACCCATAGGTCTCATGTATGTTTTTATTTCAGTTGATATATCTATCTATCTATCGATCTATATACAGTGTGCATGCTAAGTCGCTTCAGTCGTGTCTGACTCTTTGTGACTCTATTAAGTGGAAAAACAAAATAAGAATTAAACATTAAACCATAGTCTTTAAAACTCTAAAGCCCATAGTGCTGTCATGTTTTCTTTATCATCAGGAATACGTCAGGAATTAAAATACACACACACACACGAGCCAGCATATATACTCACTTAATGGAAAAAGATTCTCCAGTCATTTTGCCTGAAATGGGGTCCAGAAATGCAAGCTTCAAGCAGCATAGTGTAGGTGGTCCAACCTCATATTTGATTCCTACAATCTTAACAAACTCTTGTTCCTATTCATGAGAATACCAAAAAATTATTAATTTCAATATAAATAATTGCTTAACATTTGCATATTATTTCATTATTTGAACCATTTTAAAATTATTTGAAATGTATTGTAAATTAACCATACTCCATTAAAATTTTTTAAATTATCTAATAAATTTTATTTTAAAATTATTCAATTTTAAAATTATCTGAATACCTACCAGATTTGAGGCATTCCACTAAGTGTTAAAGGTAATAAGACATGGCTCTTGACCCCTTAACAGTAATTTGTAGTTTAGTGCATGGCTCTAAACCAAGGATAAGCAGAAGAATTCCCTTGGTAATCTTTTAAAATTCATGTCCCTATTTACTACTCAGTTCATTATATCTACAGTAAAGCTCAGTCATATGTATTTTGGACAAACTCTCCAGGTTTTCCTCTGGAGAGTTAAGAAGTTTTCTGCTGGTTAAGAATCACTCCTCTAGTCACTACTTGGTGTGAAATCTTTATGGCCATCTCCTCACCTCCTCAAGTCCTACAGAACCCTACAAGTTTCATTCATGTGTGAGTACATCTTAATCCACATTGGCCAGGCTGGTGTACAGACTGGCTATGCCTATTGGGAGCTCTACTGCTTGGAACATGGCATCTAGCCTGATGGCCAGATGTCAAGTGATAAGACCACTGGAGGAGGAAAAGACTCCTTCAACACCTTGTTCAGTGAGACAGACACTGGCAAGCATGTGCCCAGGGCAGTGTTTGTAGACCTGGAACCCACGGTCACTGATAAAGTTGGTACTAGCACCTACCGCCAGTTCCTCCACACAAAGCTCATCAGGGCAAGGAAGATGCTGCCAATAATTATGTTTGCAGTCACTACATGATTGGCAAGAAGATCAATGACCTCATCTCGGACTGAATTCAGAAACTGGCTGACCAATGCACAGGTCCTTAGGGCTTCTTGCTTTTCCACAGCTGTGGTGGGGGAACTGGTTCTGGGTTTATCTTCCTGCCATTGGAACATCTCTCTGTCAATTATGGCAAGAAGTCCATGCTGGAGTTCTCCATTTATCCAGCCCCCAGGTTTCCACAGCTAGAGTTCAACCCTACAACTCCATCCTCACCAACCACACCACCCTGGAGCACTCTGTATCTTCATGATAGACAATGAGGCCGTCTATGACATCTGTCATAGAAACCCCGATATTGAGTGCCCAATCTATACTAGTCTTAATTGTCTCATAAGCCAACAAGTAGTGTCTTCCATCATTAGTTCCCTGAGATCTGATGGAGCCCTGAATGTAGATATGACAGAATTACAGACCACCCTGGTACCCTCCCCCTGCATCCACTTCCCTCTGGCCACATATGCTCCTGTCATCTCTAGTGAGAAAGCCTAAAACGAACAGCTTTCTATATCAGAGATCACCAATGCTTGCTTTGAGCCAGCCAACCAGATGGTGAAATGTAACCCTCACCAAGGTAAATACATGGTTTGCTACCTGCTGTACTATGGTGACATGATTCCAAAAGATATCAGTACTACCACTGCCACAATTAAGACCAAGTGCAGCATCCAGTTTGTGGACCAGTGCCCCACTGGATTCAAAGTTGGCATTAATTATGAGTCTCCCACTATGCTACCTGGTGGAGACCAAGCCAAAGTACAATGAGCTTTGTGCACACTGAGGCCTGGGCTCACCTGGATCACAAATTTGACCTGATGTATGCCAAGCTTGCCTTTGTTCACTGGTATGTGAGTGAGGACATGGAGAAAGAAGAGTTTTCTGAGGCCCAAGAGGACATGGCTGCCTTTGAAAAGGATTATAAGGAGGTTGAAGTGCATAGGGCTGAGGGAGAGGATGAGGTTAGAAAATACTAACCTGTCTATTACAACTTTAAACTCTTGGGGTTGTCTAATTTGTGTTCTGTGGAGCTGCCCATTGTGGCCCTATCTCGTCAATAATATTAAATTCTATTGATGACTCTATTTAAAAAATCATTCCTCTAGCAGAAATACAGTCTGTAATTAGGCAGGGGGACATATTATGTATATGTTTGGGAAAAGGACTTACAATTTTGAGTGCTACAATATTATTTTAAATACCATCCTTAAACACTGTTATTAGTCACATTTAATGATGACAAAACAGAACCTCATGGTTACAGTGATGTTTTTAGAGTTACACACTTGTATATAGCAGAGCTGGGATTGAAATTCAGATCTTATTCCAAAGTCCAGGGTCTTATACCACAAGTAAGTTGACTTCTAAAATTTACTATAACCACAGGGTTAGAATTTAAAATAAGAAATGACACAGGCTCAGTGAACTGCTGCTGGATGCCCAGTAGGCCAGGCTGAGCACTAGGAAATGGCCTTCCTTGGGAGTCAGCGTGGTCTTGACCCCACCATGACCTTGGTGACCCAAGGCGTCCAACTTGCAGCATTGGGCCAATGCCACTCAGTCCGAGGATGTGGCTCCATGAGGCTGTGGGCTCTGGGCTGTGAAGACAAACTCCACACATCCCAGTGACAGAAACACCCCATAAGGGCGCGCCCTCTCCTCCTGGTTAGTATTTATTTCAGCACTTTGTTAATGTGATTGCTTTATTTTCTACCTATTGCACTGTTGTGACTTGTTCGCCATTATTTGATTTTTGCACGAATAAAAGCTTTGTTACAGAAATCAGCATACTATTCTTTAAACCTGGAGAGAAGGTATTATGGTGACTGAAAGTGTGATCAGATGTCAAATATAAATGTATAAAAGCAAAAAAAATAAAAGAAAACATATGGTTTATTCATTCCTATAATTCTAAAATATATCTTATTTTTCACCTAATTCACAATAGATGATAGCACCCTATTTCCCAGGAGATGATTATGTAAAGCTCACTTGATATTTTAGTACCTTATAGCCTTAATAAAATTTTTAGAAGTGCCTAAATTTTTATTTGAATAAATACACATATTCTCTCTTCTATCCTTCCTGTTAAGCATCATTACAAAACAACGAAAGAATGTGCTGATCATTGGACAGTTGCACTCATCTCCCATACTAGTAAAGTCATGCTTAAAATCTTGCATGCCAGGCTTCAGCATTATGTGAACCAAGAACTTCCAGATGTTCAAGCTGGATTTAGAAAAGGAAGAGGAACCAGAGAGCAAATTGCCAACATTCCCTGGATTATAGAGAAAGCCAGGGAATTTAAAAAAAACAAAAAACAAAACAAAAAAAAACATCTACCTCTGTTTCAATGACTATACCAAAGCTTTTGACTGTGTGAATCATAATAAACTGTGGAAAGCTCTTAAAGAGATGGGAATGCCAAACCATCTCACCTGTCTCCTGAGAAATCTGTATGTGTGTCAAGAAGCAAAAATTAGAACCCTGTATGGAACAATCAATAGCTTCAAGATTGAGAAAGGAGTATAACAGGGCTGTCTGCTGTTACCCTATTGGCGTAATCTATATGCTGAGCACATCATGAGAAATACCAGGCTGGATGAGTTACAAGCTAGAATCAAGATGGGTGGGGGAAACATAAACAACCTCAGATACGTGGATGATACCACTCTAATGGCAGAAAGTGAAGAGAAACTAATGAGCCTCTTGATGAGGGTGAAGGAGGAGAGTGAAAGAGCTGGCTTAAAACTAAATATTAAAATAAACTAAGATCATAGCATCCAGCCTCATTACTTCATGACAAATATAGAAGGAAAGGTAGGAGAAGTGACAGATTTCCCCTTCTTGGGCTCTAAAATGATTGCAGATGATGACTGCAGCCATGAAATCAGAATAAATTTGCTCCTTGACAGGAAAGCTATGACAAACCTAGACAGTATGTTGAAAAGCAGAGACATTACTCTGCTAACAAAGGTCCGCACAGTCAAGGCTATGATCTTCCCAGTGGTCAT
The DNA here is from genome assembly GCA_006410615.1 of Neotragus moschatus. Lineage (NCBI taxonomy): Eukaryota > Metazoa > Chordata > Mammalia > Artiodactyla > Bovidae > Neotragus > Neotragus moschatus. The sequence continues at coordinate 116,681 of SJYA01003240.1, read as the reverse complement.
GTACAGTTATGAGAGCTGGAACATAAAGAAGGTGGAGCACTGAAAAATTGATGCCTTTGAACTACAGTGCTGGAGAAGACTCCTGAGAATCCCATGGACAGCAAGGAGATCAAACCAGTCAATCTTAAGGGAAATCAACCCTGAACACTCACTGGAAGGACTGATGCTGAAGTTGAAATTCCACTATTTTGGTCATCTGATATGAAGAGCTGTCTTACTGGAAAAGTCTCTGATGCTGGGAAAGATCAAGAGCAGAATGAAAAGAGGTCATCAGACGATGAGACGGTTGGATGGCATCACCAATGCAATGGACATGAACTTGGGCAAACTTTGGGAGATGGTGAGGGATAGAGAGCCCTGGCATGCTGCCATCATCCATGAGGTCACAAAGAGTTGGACACAACTGGGTGACAGAACAACAATAACCACAAAGATATGAGTTTCTTAGGATTTGTGATATTTACTATATCCTAAAGCTGCCAGAGTCTTGAGGGTGTCTGTGGTCCACACATGCAGTCAATTTATAGAGCCTCCAGAAAGTACAAAGGTACTAAGGAAAATATCCACACCATGGAACTACTGCACTGCTTGAAGTACATGGTATACACCAGAGAACCTGAAGCTTGAAGGAAATTAGGTCAAATAAAGACAACAGATGGCATACAAATTCAAGGAAACAAAATGTGGCCCACAATATTCAGCTGTACAGAAGTACGGTACATCACCTTATCCTGGACATACAATCAACACTGAAATATCCAGAAACCGAGAATAAGCATACAGGAAAGTAACTTAATTCCAAGATACTTCAAGTACATAGCTTACTAATTTGGCAAACTTACCCTGAGATCCATTTTATTCCACGGCTGTTTTTGTAAATTAACGCTGTATGTTTTTGATTTTCTTACAGCCCGTACATAAGCTTCATGTCCTTGCCTAAAATATATAAGCTAAAACAAAAAAGAATGAGTTATTAAACAGCAGCATCCCATTTGGCAACTCTATACATCCCAATATATTCCCACAAATGTCCTCTTTGATTAACAAAATATGTATGTAATTATAATTTTGAAAAAAAATTATACAATAAAGTTACTTGTCAGCGTCAAATAACATTCATTCAGTACTTACACCTATGCAGCCCTGCACTAAGCACTGCATAATAAAAACAGAGAGAAAGTGAAAGTTGCTCAGTCGTGCCCAGCTCTTTGAAACCCCATGGACTATAAAGTCCACGGAATTCTCTAGGCCAGAATACTGGAGTGGGTAGCATTTCCCTTCTCCAGGGGGTCTTTCCTACCAAGGATTGAACCCAGGTCTCCTGCATTTCAGGTGGATTCTTTACCAGCTGAGCCACCAGAGAAGCCCAAGAATACTGGAGTGGGTAGCCTATCCCTTCTCCAGGGGATCTTCCCAACCCAGGAACTGAACTGGGATCTCATGCATTGCAGGTGGATTCTTTACCAACTGAGCTTTCAGGGAAGCCCCAAAACACAGTTCTCCTCCATAAATTTCTGAAGAAACAGACTAATGACAAGTGTACACAAAAGCAGTCATCTCTTAATGTATTTCAAACTATAACTGACATTCTAAAACATCAACATCTTAATAGTGAGCCTATGCATGTGTGTGAACATACACATTTGTTGTTGGTGTTTAGTTGCTAAGTCTTATCTGATTCTTTTGTCACCCAATGGACTGTAGCCCACCAGGCTTCTCTCTCCATGTAATCTTCCTGGCAAGAATATTGGAGTAGGTTGCCATTATTTCCTCCAGGGAATCTTCCCAACAAGGGGACTGAACCTGTGTCTCTTTTGTCTTCTGAACTGACACAGGGGGAGTTCTTTAACACTGAGCCACCTAGGAAGTATGTGTGTATATATATATAAAGTATATGTGTGTGTGTGTGTTTGTTAGTCATTCAGTTGTGTCCAACTCTTTGAGATCCCATGATCTGTAGCCATGGGATCAGGCTCCTCTGTCCATGGAAGTCTCCAGGCAAGAATACTATAGTGGAAAAAATAGAAAGAGAAAAGGAATCAGTCCCATTAACCATTACAACAAAAAGAATAAAATACTTAGGAATAAAGGTACCTATATGTGAACCGTGCACTTCCTGATATTTAAGCTGGTTTTAGAAAAGGCAGAGGAACCAGAGATCAAATTGCCAACATCTGCTGGATCATGNATGCTAAAGCTGAAGCTCCAGTACTTTGGCCACCTCATGTGAAGAGTTGAGTCATTGGAAAAGACTCTGATGCTGGGAGGGATTGGGGGCAGGAGGAGAAGGGGACGACAGAGGATGAGATGGCTGGATGGCATCACTGACTTGATGGCCGAGAGTCTGAGTGAACTCCAGGAGTTGGTGATGGACAGGGAGGCCTGGAGGGCTGCAATTCATGGGGTCACAAAGAGTCGGACACGACTGAGTGACTCAACGAAACTGAACTGAAAGAAACAAAAGACTATGAAAGAAAGAAAGAAATCAAAGATGATCCAAATACATGGAGAAATATACCATGTTCGTGGAATGGAAGAACCAATATAGTGAAAATGAATATAATACACAAAGCAATCTATAGTTTCAGTGCAATTGCTATCAAGCTACCAATAGCATTTTTCACATAACTACAACAAATAATTTCACAATTTGTATGGAAACACGAACAACCTTGAATAGCCAAAGCAATCTTGAGAAAAAAGAATGGAACTGGAGGAATCAAGCTTCCCGACTTCAGACTATATGACAAACATACAGTCATCAAGATAGTATGGTACTGGCACAAAGGCAGGACTATAGATCAATGGAACAAAATAGAAAGCCCAGAGAGAAATCCATGCACCTATGGACACCTTATCTTTGACAAAGGAGAGGAAAACATACAATGCAGAAAAGACAATCTCTTTAACAAGTGGTGCTGGGAAAACTGGTCAACCATGTATAAAAGAATGAAACTAGAACACTGTCTAACACCATACACAAAAATAAACTCAAAATGGAGTACAGATCTAAATGTAAGGCCAGAAACTATAAAACTCCTAGAGGAAAACATGGGAGAAGGCAATGGCACCCCACTCCAGTACTCTTGCCTGGAAAATCCCATGGATGGAGAAGCCTGGTAGGCTGCAGTCCATCGGGTCTCTAAGAGTCGGACACAACTGAATGACTTCACTTTGACTTTTCACTTTCATGCATTGGAGAAGGAAATGGCAACCCACTCCAGTATTCTTGCCTGGAGAATCCCAGGGACAGAGGAGCCTGGTGGGCTGCCGTCTATGGGGTCGCACGGAGTCAGACATGACTGAAGCGACTTAGCAGCAGCAGCAGCAGCAGAGGAAAACATAGGCAGAACACTCTGTGATATAAATCACAGAAAGGTCCTCTATGACTCAACTCCCAGAGTAATGGAAATAAAAACAAAAATAAACAAATGGGACCTAATTAAACTTAAAAGCTTTTTCACTGCAAAGGAAACCATAAGCAAGGTAAAAAGACAGCCTTCAGGATGGGACAAATAGTAAATGAAACAACTGACAAAGAATTAGTCTCCAAAATACACAAGCAGCTCATGCAGCTCAATACCAGAAAAACAAACAGCCCAATCAACAAGTGGGCAAATGACCTAAACAGGCATTTCTCCAAAGAAGACACACATATGTCTAATAAACACATGAAAAGATGCTCAACATCACTCATTATTAGTGAAATGTAAATCAAAACCACAATGAGGTATCATCACATGCTGGTCAGAATGGCTGCCATCAAAAAGTCTACAAACAATAAATGCTGGAGAGGGTGTGGAGAAAAGTAAACCCTCTTACACTGTTGGTGAGAATGCAAACTGGCACAGCCAATATAGAGAACAGTATGGAGATTCCTTAAAAAACTGGAAATAGAACTGCCATATGACCCAGCAATCCCATTGCTGGGCAAACACATCAAGGAAACCAGATCTGAAAGAGACACACAAACCCCCATGTTCACTGCAGCACTATTTACAACAGCTAGGACATAGAAAGCAACCTAGATGTCCATCAGCAGATGAATGGATAAGGAAGTTGCACATACATATACACAATGGAATATACTCAGCTATAAAAAATAACACATCTGAGTTAGTTCTAATGAGGTGGATGAGACTGGAGCCTATTATACAGAGTGAAGTAAGTCAGATAGAGAAATACCAACACAGTATATTAATGCATATATATGGAATTTAGAAAGATGGTAATAACGATCCTATATGCTAGGCAGCAAAAGAGACACAGATGTAAAGAACAGACTTTTGGACTATGTGGGAGAAGGACTAAGGTCGGATGATATGAAAGAATAGCATTGAAACATGTATATTACAATATTGACCAGTGCACGTTTGATTCATGAAGCAGAGCACTCAAAGCTGGTGCTCTGGGACAATCCAGAGGGATAAGGTGAGAAGGAAGGTGGGAGGGGGGTTTAGGATGGTGGGACACATGTGCACCTGTGGCTGATTCATGTCGTTGTATGGCAAAAACCGCCATAATATTGTAAAGTAATTATTCCCCAACTAAAAATTATTTTTTTTAAAAGAATACCAGTGTGGGTAGCTGNCAGAGGGATAAGGTGAGAAGGAAGGTGGGAGGGGGGTTTAGGATGGTGGGACACATGTGCACCTGTGGCTGATTCATGTCGTTGTATGGCAAAAACCGCCATAATATTGTAAAGTAATTATTCCCCAACTAAAAATTATTTTTTTTAAAAGAATACCAGTGTGGGTAGCTGTGTGTGGGCATCTTTCCAACCCAGGGATTGAACCAGGGTCTCCTGCACTGTAGGCAGATTTTTTTTTTTTACCATCTGAGCCACCAGGGAAGCCTGTCTGTGTGTGTATATACCACAGTCTACTGCTAAATACAGTAATTTCCCAATTAAAATTGTTCTTTTTCAAAAATTAACATCAGAACTGGCATAGTATAAAAGAAAAATTAATCCAAGTGTTTGGTAAAACCCTTCACCTCCTTAAGACAGCATTCACTATCATATAGATTCATTTAAAAAGTTTCTTTCACACAATAATTCTTTTTTCAACCTCACACCCTACTGACGGGTTTGAATCACAGCCCAACCACAGAAGTCTTGGTTTTTTTTTTAAAGCTAGGAATACTAGATCTGACTAAACAATCAGCAAACATTTCACAAGTGAGTGCCACCCTGGATACAGCTTATTGTCCCAAGCATGTGCCCACCAGGGTAGAACAATGCCAGAGTGAATGGCCTTGCACAGTATTGGTCCTCAAATACCCCTGGGGGCACTCTGTACCTGAGAATCTAAAGATCAGCTTACATGTAGAATAGATAAGTAGTTCTACCCTTCTTGTACACATAACTACTCCCTAACAGCAGACCCATTTTGGAGGACTTTTTCGCACTCCATTGATTTATTATTACTCCAAACACCTCACAATCATTACACAGAGGCAACTCTATGGACAAGGAAAAAGTCAGGAGACCTGATTGCTGCTGTTCGTGCTACCTTTATAGGCCATGTGACTCTGGTCTTTCTCATGCTCACCTATCAAATGAAGAGAACATTCTGCTGCCAGGTGTGTTTTAAAGATTAATAACAATAACAAGAGATAGAGAAGCATACCTCAGGTTACTATCCTAAATGCCTAAAATCCATTAATTTAATACTTCTCAGAACCCTATAAGGTAGATACCTTTTATCCCCATTGTACAGTTGAGGAAACTAGGGCACAGAGAGGTTAAATAGTCAAAAATTGGTCAAAATCTTATGTTTCATGCACCTCAATATTCACTGCAGCACAATTTACAATAGCCAGAACATGGAAGCAAACTAAGTGCCCATCAACAGTGGAATGGATTAAGAAGATGTGGTATATATATGCAATGGAATATTAATCATTTATAAAAAAGAATGAAATTACACCATTTGCAGCAACATATATGAACCTAGAGATTATACTCAGTGAAGTAAGTCAAACAGAAAGGCAAATGTATCACTTATTTGTGGAATCTAAAAAAGATACAAATGAACTTATTTACAAAACAGAAGTAGTCACAGATACAGAAAACAAACTTACGGTTATCAGGGATAAGGAGGAAATGGATAATCTGGGAGATCAGGACTGACATATACATATACTATATATAATATAGATAACTAATAAGAACCTGCTGCATAGCACAGGAAATACTACTCAGTACTCTGTAATAACCTATATGTAAAAAGAATCTGACAAAAAAGTGGATATATGTATAACTGATTCACTTTGCTGTACACTTGAAACTAATACAACATTGTAAATCAACTATACTCCAATAAAATTTTTTTTAAATTAAAAAAAACATGTTTTCTACAATAATTTTTAAGTGGTGGTAGAGATAAATAGAAGAAAGTAACACAAAAAATATCATACTATGGAGATTTCTAAAGTATTCTGACATATATCTATCAACACTGTCTAAGTCAGAATTTCTAATAGTTAAAAAAACAGATAAAATTTTTAAAGGTTTAAATATTAGTATACAAACACAGGGGCCTCCCTGGTGGCTCAGATGGTAAAGAATCTGCCTACAATGCCAGAACTCAGGTTCAATCCCTGGGTCAGGAAGATGCTCTAGAGAAGGGAATGGCTACCTACTCCAATATTCTTGCCTGGAGAATTCCATGGAAAGAAGAGCCTGGAAGGCTATAGTCTATGGAGTCACAAAGAGAGAGACACAACTGAATGACTAACACACATGCACACATAAACACAACCACAGTGGTTAAGAAAAAAATTCATTACTATGCTTACCAATAACATGATAAGCATGTTATTCAGTTACCCTTAATATTTCTGTACTCAACAAATATTGAACAAATATGTATGTATGTACAGGGCACATGATCAAAATAAAATCTTTTCCCTCAAGGATATGGACAGATGTGTAGATATACAATGCGTGGCAGAAAGTAATATGTATCATGACAGAAATAATTTAGATGGTAAAGTTAATGAAGAAGGAGTGGAAGCAAATGGAAAGTAAGGATAATACACAGAAGTTGGTATTTAAGTTAAACCTTGAAAAATGAGCACTTTGAGAGGTAATGATGTGTGGGTAGGAATATTCCAGGCAAAATAATAAAGACTTAACATTTAAAAAGTAATGCTGTCATTAAGAGAATGATTATATAAAAAGTATATTTCTGCCTTTATGAGTTCTTTAAAAACATTCTTTAATTCACACATTTCATTGTTTGATTCACTTATACACCTTTCTGATTACCTGAACAACTGTCATTACCTAACACACATTAATCTTGAAACATATATGTATGTGCTAAGTTTAATAAAATAGAAGGAAAGTAAATACATTTCTATAAAAGAGAAAGGAGTCTCAGATCACCAAGTATATAGATCCTTATTCTGTTCTAAGATTAATTCAAAAATATTTCTCTTAAGCTCCCATATAAAAGGCAATAAAGACAATAAACTTGATTTTGGATATGCCCCTAAAAAGCTCTTCTAACTTTTTTCATACAACATTCCTTCGGAGCATGTTTTACTAAACCACACAAATATTTGCTCAAAAGTCCAACACAAATAAAAAAAACACACTTAGGCAAGGAGACATTTTAATAAAATCAAAACATAGGCAGCAAGTAATAGCTTAATTGTAAGGTTACTCCACAGCTGTCTCTCAAAGTACCTATAAAAGACAATTATAGAAAAGTTTGGTGAAATTGTTATATGGCCCAAGACATTTAGAACGATTTCCAAGGTTTTGCTCCTTCTTTGTTACAATAATAATATTGCATTCCTACTATCTGCCTTAAGTTGAAAACTGTGGGTAAACATTTAATGATTCAAAAATGATTAGTCAATGTATCAGAATCTATACAAGTCAACTAGGGCTCAAAATATAATAATGCTACCATAATTTTTACAAGAAAATCAAATTTTGTCACTGTATAGAATTTAAATCAATTTTTGACTGACCAATCATAAATATGTCTGTTATTCGATCACTGGTTCAGTAGTAAGGCCTTGTTTGTGAAATGACATTCTCCTGAGCACCAAAAGGGGTGATTATCCAGTATAATATTTTCTATCAGGTTGACTATCGGCTTCTTTAAAAAAAAATATTAGGACTTGATTAGGATTCAAAACACACTGACAATGAAAAATCAGAAAGAAAAATTAAAGAATCAATCCCATTCAGCACTGGAACAAAAAGAATAAAATATCTAGGAATAAACCTACCTAAGGAGACAAAAGAACTGTATACTGAAAACTGTAAGACTCTGATGAAAGAAATCAAAGACAACATAAACAAATGGAGAGATACTCCATGTTTCTGGGCTGGAAGAATCAATATTGTGAAAATGACTATAGTACCAAATGCAATCTACAGATTCAATGTGATCCCTATCAAATTGCCAATGGCATTTTTTGCAGAACTAGAACAACAACAAAAAAAAAACCCTCACAATTCATATAGAAACACAAAAGATCCTGAACAGCCAAAGCAATCTTGAAAAAGAAGAATGGAGTTGAAGGAATCAACCTTCCTTACTTCAGACACTACCCCAAAGCTACAGCCATCAAGACAGTACGGTACTGGCACAAAAACAGAAATACAGACCAATAGAAAAAGATAGAAAGCCCAGAGATAAGCCCATGCACCTATGGGTACCTTATTTTTGACAAAGGAAGCATGAATATACAATGGGACAAAGATAGCCTCTTCAGTGAGTGGTGCTGGGAAAATTGGATAGCTATTTGTAAAAGAGTGAAGTTAGAACACTTCTTAACACCGTACACAAAGATAAATTCAAAATGGATTACAGATCTAAATGTAAGACCAGAAATGATTAAACTCTTAGAGAAAAACATAGGCAGAACTCTATATGACATAAATCACAGCAAGGTCCTCTATGACTCACTCACCTCCAGAGTAATGAAAATAAAAAACAAAAATAAACAACTAGTACCTAATTAAACGTCAAAGCTTTTGCATAACAAAAGAAACTATAAACAAAGTGAAAAGGCAACTCTAAGAATGGGAGAAAATAAAAGCAAATGAAACAACTGACAAATGATTAATTTCCAAAACATATAAGCAGCTCATACAACTCAATACCAGAAAAACAAACAATCCAATCAAAAAGTGGGCAAAAGACCTAAACAGATATTTCTCCAAAGCACAAATACAAATGGATAACAAACACATAAAAAGATGCTCAACATTGCTCATTATTAGAGAAATGCAAATCCAAACTATAAAGGGATATCACCTCACACTGATCAGAATGGCCATCATCAAAAAGTCTACAAACAATAAGTGCTGGAGAGGGTGTAGAGAAGAGGGAACCCTCTTACACTGCTGGTGGAAAGGCAAACTGGTACAGCCACCATGGAGAATAGGATGGAGATTCCTTTAAAATCTAGGAATAAAACTACCATATGAGGCAGCAATACGACTACTACGCATATACCCTGAGGAAACCAAAACTGACAAAGACACATAAACTCCAATGTTCACTGTAGCACTATTTACAATAGTTAGAACTTGGAAGCAACCTAGATGTCCACTGACATGAATGGATAAAGAACCTGTAGTACATATATACAATGGAATATTACTCAACTAGAAAAAGGAAAGAATCTGAGTCAGTTCTAATAAGGTGGATGAACCGAGGATGAACCTGCTATACAAAGTGAAGTAAGTCAGAAAGAGAAAAGCAAATATCATATACAAAGACATATTTATGAAATATAGAAAGATGGTACTGATGAAACTATTTGCAGGACAGCGATGGAGACTTATGGACACGGTATAGGGGAAGGAGAAGGTGGACTGTATGGAGACAGTAACATGGAAGCTTATTATTACCATATGTAAAAATGATACCCAGTGGGAATTTGCTGTATGACTCAGGGAACTCAAACCAGGTTTCTGTAACAACCTAGAGGGGTGGGGTAGGGTGGAGAGGGAGATGGGAAGGAGGTTCAAGAGGGAGGGGATCTATGTATATCTATGGCTGATTCATGTTAATATTTGGCAGAAATCAATACAATTCTGTAAAGCAACTACCCTTCAATACAAAATAAATACATATTAAAAAACAATATTAGGACTTGATTAGGATTCAAAATACCACTCAATTCAACTATGTGGCAATTAAGATAAAAACAAAGACAATTATGTTCATGGCATCACAAGCCAATCAATTTATCTCAATGTTCATTGAGCATACATGAAATTAAAGACTCTGTGTCAGGTCCTACAAGGACACAAAAATTAGTAAGATTCAGTCACTGTACACAAGAAATATATAATTGAGCAGCACACTTAAGATGGCATACATAAAACTATAATAGAATTGAGAATATAAATAACCTAAGACTGATTAAAGTGAGTGCTCTTGAGATTACAAGAGAAAAATGTTACAATAGGAAACAATTACCTCATCTCCCATCTGTGGGACAAATGGTGAACGCCGTGGTATGGTATCCAAGATCCACTGAGGGGCAAACCATTCTTCATTGGGCTCTCCTGCCATAGAAACTAGTCCTCCTTTCTAAAATAGAGTTCACAAATATATAAACTTTAATATATGAACAGTTACAGGAAAAATCGCAAGTAGAAAATCGTAAAAAAAAAATCAGGTTATAATAAAACAAAATATATACATTTTAAACATTTTAATTACCAATTAATTATGTGCAACTTTTGTACCAATAAACAGTCAAGTGAGTAACCTGTTGCTCAATTTTGGTTGACAGATAATATGACACTATATACTATCTAACAGAGAAGGCGATGGCACCCCACTCCAGTACTCTTGCCTGGAAAATCCCATGGACAGAGGAGCCTGGTAGGCTGCAGTCCATGGGGTCGCTAAGAGTCAGACACGACTGAGCAACTTCCCTTTCACTTTTCACTTTCATTGGAGAAGGAAATGGCAACCCACTCGTGTTCTTGCCTGGAGAATCCCAGGGACAGGGGAGCCTGGTGGGCTGCCATCTATGGAGTCACACAGAGTCGGACACAACTGAAGTGACTTAGCAGCAGCAGCATATACTATCTAAAAACCATAAATGTTACTCTTCATGCCCCTGGTATATCATACAAATTCAAACACAAGTAACACAATAACTTTTTGCCAAGAAAATGGTGACCATCAAGAAGATAATTCTATCCATTAAAGCAAGAAGTTAGAGCATGCACACAGAATACATATTTAAATTAGTATTCAAAGAATTACATGGATTAAGTTTTTATATCATTCAAATGAAATTATAGTGGAGAAAAATCCATCACTGGGGTGAAATAAAAACACAAAGAAATATAAGAGCCCTACAGGATTTACAACATCCTTCCATTTTACAAGTCAACAATCTATAGAAATGCATTACTCCTAACATTGACAAGAATAATCCTTTCATACTATAGTAGCTTATTTAGAATTCTACTACATTTTAACAAACTTAATGTTTCAATTTAATCATTAAAATGAAAATATTCTAGCCTCTACTTTTTAAAAATTTCAAAAGGTCTTTCCATTTCAAAGGCATTATATACAATTTTACTTAGTTTCTAAAATGGGGTATTATTTTTAGAAAAAAGTGAAGTGTTATTGCTAAATATTTAAGTGAAAGAAAGTGAAAGTGTTAGTTGCTCAGACATGCCCAACTTTTTGTGACCACATGGACTGGGATCCAACAGGCTCTTCTGTCCATGGAATTCTCCAGGCAAGAATACTGGAGTGGGTAGCCATTCCCTTCTCCAGGGTATCTTCCCGACCCAGGGATCAAACCCTGGTCTCCTGCATTGCAGGCAGATTCTTTACCATCTGGACCACTGTGCTGTGTGCTTAGTTTGACTCTTTGTGACCCCATGGACTATAGCTCACCAGGCTCCTCTGTCTATGCGGATTCTCCAAGCAAGAATCTGGAGTGAGCAGCCATGCCCTCTTTCAGGGGATCTTCCCAAACCAGGGAATGAACCAAGGTTTCCTGCAGTGTGGGTACATTCTTTACCGTCTGAGCCACCAGGGGATCCTAGGAATATTGGAGTGGGTAGCCCATCCCTTCTCCAGGGGATCTTTCTGACTCAGGAATTGAACTGGGGTCTCCTGCATTGGAGGTGCAGCTGAGCTACCAGGGAGGCCTATATGAGCCACTAGGAAAGCCCAAATATTCAAATATCAAAGATAAAACCAACAACCAAAAAAAAAAAAAAAAAAAAAACCCCACCAAAAAAA
>SJYA01003240.1:25380-104325 GCA_006410615.1 Neotragus moschatus | reverse complement strand
AAACCAACAAAAAAAAAAAAAAAAAAAAAAAAACCCCACCAAAAAAACTTGTAAACTCACAAACCTTCTTTCTAGTCTGCTTAGGTTTCTTCTGCCTTTCTTCAACTGACTTCAAATTTTCCTCCTCAGAGCTGCTACATATTTTCTGTGTTGCCTGTCGCGTTTGCCTTTTTGGAGGTTGCAAATTTATTCCAGCATCTGCTGTCCAATCAGAATATTCACTTGATGAATCACTGTAAATAAATCAAAATTATGAATACATAAGTTTTGAAAAGGAATAGTTTTGCATCGTGATTGAAATATGATTATTTTGTAATCAAACAGTATTATAAATGACAGTGATTCTGTTCTAACCAAAGACAAAATAAGTCAATACAAAATTTTGACCATTACCTAAGTGATTTTAATGAAATGATTCTTGGATAAAGTATAATGCTTAATTTCCCACAACAGTATTTAAAATTCAAAATTCCTGTCTACGGCAGGCCAGCGTGAGGAACTCCGCCCATGGCAAAGGTCATGAGGAAGGAGGCTTCGGCATATGGAAAGGCAGGATCGAGCCTCAGGAAAACCACCTGTTCCCGAGCATCTAACCCCAAAACCAGAGTCTACCTACTTTACAGTTTTATGCTCTCACCTATACCTCTGACTTTATGTGGGGCTGANACTGTGTCTTTGCTATGTAAAAATGTAACTTTATCACTATCTTAAGACTAAATAGATCTTAAGGGGAACATTGGTGAGAAGATTTTCATTTGATTGGGCTGATGTTTGCTGCTAAATCTCCATATTCCCTGCCCTTATAATGAATATAGCTAGTATATAGGAAAAATAATTATTAACCTTTAAGATTAATCATGTTAACCTTGGGTTAAATAAATTCCTTTCTTGATTGTACCTTACTACACCCTCACCTCATAGGAATGCAACTTTATTTGGAGGGTGGTGCCTGGTTTAAGTAAAAACATCCTTGGAAAAAATAAGTATTTTGGTTATCAGAAAGAAAGCGTCATAAAATGTCAGCAGGCCTCATGGCCAGAAGATGATGTAAAACCCCTAAAACCTTTTTGTCACCTGACTTTGACAAGGGTCAGGTCTGCTGNGCAACTTTATTTGGAGGGTGGTGCCTGGTTTAAGTAAAAACATCCTTGGAAAAAATAAGTATTTTGGTTATCAGAAAGAAAGCGTCATAAAATGTCAGCAGGCCTCATGGCCAGAAGATGATGTAAAACCCCTAAGACCTTTTGGTATACATTTATATGAAGCACATTTATCAAGATCAGGACTGCTGACCCCCACGTGACTCTGTATTCATCCCTATGTATAACAAAGGTATATAAGCAAACCTAAAAAATAAAGAAATGGGATCAGTTTCTGGAAAGACTGATTCCCCCGTGTTGTTTCTTTCTTGTTATCCATTTTTCTGGCTATATTCCCATCTGGGGCGTGGGTACTCACCAAGCCTGCTAATTTTGCCTGGGCTTCTTAGATTGGACCGAGAAAGCCTCAGTGCCTCCTCTCCTTCTGGAGAACAGAAAGACACTTGTGGCCTACGTAGGTGGTAATTGGTATTCCACGTAAACCAAGTTATTCAGCCTCTTTTTCTCCATTAATATTTCCTACTACACTATCTGTTTCTAATCTTTCTATATATCTGTAATTAAATAAGTTTTTTCCTAGGACACCGACTCCATCCTCACCTTCGAATTACCCTGGATCCTCCGGGGCTAGACCCCGGCATCTGTCCAAATCACGAAAACTTCTTTAAATAAAGATGTTCCTTATCCCTATAAATGCTTAAATATAGTTGTTTTAACCATGAAATAAATACAGATAGCCTGCCAAGATGTTGAATCTTGCATTTACAAAGAATCTTACTTTAGGGATGAGGGAACTAAATTCCACGAGCAAAAAGATATTGGTAGAGCCAGGATAACACAACAGATCTCTGGGCTTCCAACCTAGTACTCTTTCTACTATAAAACACTATTTTAACAGGATTTATCAAATTTCTATAAGAACATACATAATTTCACATTAAAACCATCAAACAATATTGACCAAATCAAAACCATTAAAACTACCTCGAGGAACTTTCACTTTGCCATTCAATAACAGGATCCTCTATAGAAGCATCACTTGTGCCAACTGTTTCATCTTCCTGGAAAAAAGAGCCAGAAATTGAGATATATAGTTATTATTAACTAGTATATTATTAATTAGCATGTACTATTTGTTTCATAAAACTTTTTGTATTCCTCCCTCCAAAAAAAAAGTTCTGGTTAAAATGTACATAATCATTATTTTTATTATTTTTTTTAATGGAGGACTTCAGGGGGGCAAGGAAGGCCGGGGGGAGGGGGAGTCTGTGCTCCTGGGGTCCCGCGGGTGACGGCAGCAGCGGCCATTCTACCCCACACCGACCCCCCCCAGCGCCGGCTGTCCCATAATCATTATTATATATAACTCACAACTAAGCCTATCAAGTATTTAAAGATTTCTGGCATCTACTATCTTATTGATATGAGACATCTATTATTATTTCAAAGGTTCAGTAGATTCCTTAAGAATCTCAAATATAACTCTCTTAAATTTTGCTAAATTTTATTTTTCAATTTAAGTATAGCTGATTTACAAGGTTGTGTTAGTTTCAGGTATACAACACAGTGATTCAGTTTTATATGCACATATACACATATGTTTGTATGCATATAAAAATATATTCTTGTTCAGATTCTTTTGTTATAGAAAGCCATTACTTTTTAAAAAAAAATCTATATAAAAAAGATAAAAATACTTATATGCCTCTGCCAAGTTAGTATAATTACTTTCTATAAAAAAGTTAATAAGCTTTTTATCATATAAGATCTCAAACATACCAAAGTAGAGGAAGTAGATAACACCCTTCTATATACAATCACTGGTTAGACAGTATCACATTGCCTATTTCATTGTATATATACTCTTACCAATTGCCTCATATCTTGGGGATTATTTTGGGGGGGAAAAAAGCATTTCTATTATAAATATTTATTAAGACCAGGAAACCTTTTTAAAGCACAACCACAATTATTATATTAAAAAGACAATATCAATTCCTGATTAAGTGATCATTCTTTTCAGATCAAGATTTTCATGAACAGGGGTAGAGAAGGAGGCCTATCATTGATAAGAATTAAAGAATTGTGAATGCTGGGAGAAGAATGGGGGTACCATATATTGTCAGTACATAATGAAGCCTTCATTGTTCATTTAACAATGACAGTTGTTTAAAAGAACAAAAGCAAAGGACTGAAAAAGAGAGGAACATGAAAAAAAGAACTGCTACGGTCTTTATTCCATTACCATGAAAAGTGTTAGGTCTGAGAAAAATCATTAGTAATCTCCATGATGAGTAAAGTCAATAATAACAGAAAACATGTACATTATCATCACCCAGTGAACAAGTTCTGGGATTGTATAACTAGTTATCTGTGTTAATATTTACTTTTTTTCATTTCTAGGTAGATTGGCTCTCACTCTCTTTTCTCACTGTCCCGAAGTCAAACTTTTCCTGGCATGTTTGATACCCTCAACCAAGATAATATCTTAGGTATAAATAAGAGAAGATACCTAAAGGAATTCGATATAATGCTTAATTTGCCTACTAAATGCCTTATTAATGAATAATCCTCTTATAGTTATTTCAATAATTTTCTATTAAGGTGACCCTTAAAATAAATCCAGATTTTATCAAATTCCTGTTTCTTTTGTGAAGTATAGATCTTCAGCCTTCCATAGATACAAAGAACTTTGAAAAGGAATCTAGGTATCAGATATTTATTAACTTCTTTGTGATTTTACAAGATCTCAGATATTGACTTCATTGATGGTATCATGTTATTAACTCTAATTGAAAAGGCAAATTGACAAAGCAAAAAGAACAAAAAGTAAATCCAAAATGGTGATATTAACTGGGAAACAAAAAATTACACTAAATAAATAATAGCAGATATCTAACCTCTGAGGAGCTATCTGAGTCTTCCTGTACACCTGAATTTTGACATGATGCTCGTGAATTATGCTCTATATTGGATCGTGTTTGGTAAGTATGCTGCCGTTTGCGTTGTGTCCTTCGTAAAGACCGCCCATAGCTAGGCTGATAATCACTCTGTAAAACAGAAGGAAAACAAATTTTAAAAAATGAAAAGCTCAGTAAATATGCACAAAAGAATATTTATAAAGCAAATCAATTGGGCAGTGGTCATGTATGGATGTGAGAGTTGGACTGTGAAGAAAGCTGAGCACCGAAGAATTGATGCTTTTGAACTGTGGTGTTGGAGAAGACTCTTGAGAGTCCCTTGGACGACAAGGAGATCCAACCAGTCCATTCTGAAGGAGATCAACCCTGGGATTTCTTTGGAAGGAATGATGCTAAAGCTGAAGCTCCAGTACTTTGGCCACCTCATGTGAAGAGTTGACTCATTGGAAAAGACTCTGACGCTGGGATGAATTAGGGGCAGGAGGAGAAGGGGATGACTGACGATGAGATGGCTGGATGGCATCACTGACTCGATGGGCATGAGTCTGAGTGAACTCCGGGAGTTGGTGATGGACAGGGAGGACTGGCGTGTTGCGATTCACGGGGTCGCAAAGAGTCAGACACGACTGAGTGACTAAACTGAACTGAACTGAAGAGTAAGGGTGGAGGTGAAAGACAGGAATGAATACTCAAAAGAAAACCCAAGATATACTTTTATACTATATTTTTATATAAAATATATTTCATTTCTATATATTTAACCTATTTCCATTAATACTGATTACTTTCCTAGTTTGAAAACATTGTGATCAAATTAGACAGTGCTGAAACTCTACGCTACAAGAATTTGCCCAGAATTTATATACACCATATTATCTACAAATTATTATAGGATAAAGCAAGCTATCTATATCATATCTATATATATAATTCTTAATATAATATGTATTTCTTTAGTTCTATAAAAACATTCAGTAAACAAGTCAAAATAAAAATGTAATTTTTAACAACTAAAACATAAAAACTGTTTTATTCTAAACTTTACAACTATAAAATTTTATTATTGATATATGTCAAGCCTATAACCTTAATATGTCATCAAAAGTAAACAATTTTAAAGTTCTTATAAATCGGTATCAGGGGCCAGGTCTTTATCTTATGTGTAAATGTTTCTCATTTTACATATAAATAAAAATGCTTAGAATCAACTCCCCTGTTTATTAGCCTTAGACAAATTTGATGTCTGATAAATCAGCTTAGCAGGAAAAAATAATATAAATCATGGATATGAGTTATTCATAATTTCTAAGAAAATAATCTTATCAGAGAACATCAAATAAGCTAATAAAATCTGAATAGAAATTAAGAAAATGGGTATCAAAATGATCTAAGAACATTTAGAGATAGTAATACACTACCTAAAACTGTGTTTATTGATACTGAAGGACATTTAAAATTCAGCATCCATCCCCTATATTTGTTTAAAAAAATTAAAATCAACCTAGACGTCCCTATTTATCATACTCTTTAGGAGTTACATTTATTAGATCTTGGAACAAAACTATATATTCTTATGTGCCTAGTTTGTTCAACCTCTAAGAACTAGTAAGGGGTTTTCCTGTTGTTGTTGTTCAGTTGTTAAGTTGTGTCCAACTCTTTGTGACCCCATGGGCTGTGNGAGTCAGACACGACTGAGTGACTAAACTGAACTGAACTGAAGAGTAAGGGTGGAGGTGAAAGACAGGAATGAATACTCAAAAGAAAACCCAAGATATACTTTTATACTATATTTTTATATAAAATATATTTCATTTCTATATATTTAACCTATTTCCATTAATACTGATTACTTTCCTAGTTTGAAAACATTGTGATCAAATTAGACAGTGCTGAAACTCTACGCTACAAGAATTTGCCCAGAATTTATATACACCATATTATCTACAAATTATTATAGGATAAAGCAAGCTATCTATATCATATCTATATATATAATTCTTAATATAATATGTATTTCTTTAGTTCTATAAAAACATTCAGTAAACAAGTCAAAATAAAAATGTAATTTTTAACAACTAAAACATAAAAACTGTTTTATTCTAAACTTTACAACTATAAAATTTTATTATTGATATATGTCAAGCCTATAACCTTAATATGTCATCAAAAGTAAACAATTTTAAAGTTCTTATAAATCGGTATCAGGGGCCAGGTCTTTATCTTATGTGTAAATGTTTCTCATTTTACATATAAATAAAAATGCTTAGAATCAACTCCCCTGTTTATTAGCCTTAGACAAATTTGATGTCTGATAAATCAGCTTAGCAGGAAAAAATAATATAAATCATGGATATGAGTTATTCATAATTTCTAAGAAAATAATCTTATCAGAGAACATCAAATAAGCTAATAAAATCTGAATAGAAATTAAGAAAATGGGTATCAAAATGATCTAAGAACATTTAGAGATAGTAATACACTACCTAAAACTGTGTTTATTGATACTGAAGGACATTTAAAATTCAGCATCCATCCCCTATATTTGTTTAAAAAAATTAAAATCAACCTAGACGTCCCTATTTATCATACTCTTTAGGAGTTACATTTATTAGATCTTGGAACAAAACTATATATTCTTATGTGCCTAGTTTGTTCAACCTCTAAGAACTAGTAAGGGGTTTTCCTGTTGTTGTTGTTCAGTTGTTAAGTTGTGTCCAACTCTTTGTGACCCCATGGGCTGTGGACCACCAGGTTTCTTTGTCCATGGGATTTCCCAGGCAAGAATACTGGAATGGATACCCATGCCCTTCTCCAGGGGATATTTCCAACTCAGGGATGGAACCCATGTCTCCTGCATTGGAAGGTGGATTTTTGTTTTTAATTTAAATTTATTTAATTGAGGCTAATTATTTTACAATATTGTATTGGTTTTGCCATATATTAACATGAATCTGCCACAGGTGTACACGTGGTCCCCATTCTGAATCCCCCTCCCGCCTCCCTCCCCATACCATCCCTCTGGGTCATCCCAGTGCACCAGCCCCAAGCATCCTGTATCCTGCATCAAACCTGGACTGACCTACTGAGCCACTTGAGAAGTGGTAAGGGGTTTACTATGTACCTAATGGAATACAGGCTCTTACTCCCTGCTTACAAGTTTCTACTGGTATATATTAATCTTCCTAATGTACACATCACAGATTTTGTATCTGTTTAGGTAGGCTAGAAGTAAGCCTATAGCAGGGGTGAGCAAACTTTTTCTGTGAATGGTGAGAGTATAAATATTATGGCTTTGCAGGTGATATGATCTCTGTGGTAACTACTCAACTCCATAGACCATGAAAGCAGCCATAGACAATACATAAGTATAGCTGTGTTCCAATAAAACTTTATTAATAGAAATAGGCAGTAGACCAGATTTAGTCCATGGGCAGTAGTTGGGCAACCTCTGGTCTAGGGTATCTCAGCATTTGTTTTACATTGTGATTAGTGATCAGGCAATAATTTTAAGGTTCTACTTTAACCAAATGAAAATGGTATTTTAATGCAAATATATTATACCTACAATAACCACGTCCTAGACTTGAGGGGATGGTCCTAATGCTGTGCAATTTTATCCTTATTCATAATAATCATATCTCAATATGGGGTTCAAAAAATAGTTTCCTTATACACAGACACCTATCAAAATAACCACTTAATACATAATGGCCACCTTTCAAACACTTGATATTTGCAAATAGTGTATTGCAGAGTACTTTGTAGCTAAACTTACCCTTTGGGTAGTATAAGATGGTTTTTTCTTCTTTTCAACTGTATAAAGACTGATTTCTATGTCACCTTTTACAGTTCGACATTCTTCCTGAACCCTAGTAATAAATTGAAGGTCAAAGTAATAGATCATCAAAAGCAAACCAAATGGTTTAAAATCAGATAATAAAAACACTTTTAAATGTAAAACTGGACACGTTAACCATTTTAGGTGTATAATTCAGTGGTACTCTTGACATTTACAAAGCTGTGTAAACAACATCACTATTTCTGAAACTTTTTCATCACTCCAAACATAAACTTTGTAACCATGAAGCAATAACTCTATCTCTCCTCCTACCAGTGCCTGTTAACTGCCAATCTACTTTCTACCTCTATCAATTTGTCTACTTTAGATATTTTATATAGATAGAATTATACATTATTTGCCCCTTTGTGTCTTGCTTATTTCACTTAGCATAATGTTTTTGACGTTCAAGCACGTAGCAAGTATGAGAAGTTTATATGGCTGAATTTCATTCCATTGAATTACACTGTTGTTGCTGTTCAGTCAGTCAGTCATGTCTGACTCTTTGCGACCCCATGGACTGCAGCATGACAGGCTTCCATGTCCTTCACCAACTCCTGGAGCTTGCTCAAACTTATGTCCATTGAGAAGGTGATGTCATCCAATCATCTCATTCTCTGTCGTCCCCTTCTCCTCCTGCCTTCAATATTTTCCAGCATCAGGGTCTTTTCCAATGAGCGAGCTCTTTGCATCATGTGGCCAAAGTATTGGAACTTGAGTTTCAGCATCAGTCCTTCCAGTAAATATTCAGGACTGATTTCCTTTAGGATTGACTGCTTTGATCTCCTTGGAGTCCAAGGGACTTTCAAAGAGTCTTCTCGAACACCACATTCAAAAGCATCAATTTTTTGGCATTCAGCCTTTTTTATGATCCAACACTCAAAACCATACAGGACTGCTGGAAAAGCCATAGCTTTGACTAGAAGGACTTTGGCAGCAAAGTAATGTCTCTGCTTTTTAATACACTATCTAGGCTTATAGCTTTTCTTCTAAGAAGCATCTTTTAATTTCATGGCTCAGTCACCATCTGCAGTGATTTTGGAGCCCAAGAAGATAAAATGTTTCAATGTTTCCCCAACTATTTGCCATGAAGTGATGGGACCCAATGGCACGACGATCTTAGTTTTTTAAACACTTAAGCCAGCTTTTTCACTCTCCTCTTTCACTTTCATCAAGAGGCTCTTTAGTTCCTCTTCACTTTCAGCCATAAGGGTGATGTCATCTGCATATCTGAGGTTATTGATATTTCTCCTAGCAATCTTGATTCCAGTTTGAGCTCCATCCAGTCCAGCATTTCACATGATGTACTCTGCATATAAGTTAAATAAGCAGGGTGACAATATATAGCCTTGACATACTCCTTTGCCAATTTTAAACCATTCTATTGTTTCATGTTTGGATCTAACTGTTGGCTCTTGACCTGCATACAGGTTTCATAGGAGGCAGGTAAGGTGGTCTGGTATTCCCATCTCTTCAAGAATTTTCCACAGCTTGTTGTGATCCACACAGTCAAGGCTTTAGCATAGTCAAAGAAGCAGAAGTAGGTGTTTTTTTCTGGAATTCTCTTGCTTTGTCTATGATCCAACCGATGTTGGTAATTTGATCTCTGGTTCCTCTGCCTTTTCTAAATCCAGCTTGAACATCCGGAAGTTCTCAGTTCATGTACTGTTGAAACCTAGCTTGGAGAATTTTGAGCATTACTTTGCTAGCATGTGAAATGAGTGCAATTGTGTGGTAGTGTGGACATTCTTTGGCATTGCCCTTCTTTGGAACTGGAATGCAAACTGAACTGTTCCAGTCTTGTGGCCACTGCTGAGTTTTCCAAATTTGCTGGCATATTGAGTGACGCACTTTAACATCATCGTTTAGGATTTGGAATAGCTCAACTGGAATTCCATCACCTCCACTTGCTTTGTTCGTAGTGATGCTTCCTAAGGCCAACTTGACTTTACACTTCAAGATGTCTGGCTCTAGGTGGGTGATCGATCACACCATTGTGGTTATATGGGTCATTAAGATCTTTCTGTATAGTTTTTCTGTGTAATCTTGCCACCTCTTCTTAATATCTTCTGCTTCTGTTAGGTCCATACTGTTTCTTCCTTTATTGTGCCCATCTTTATATGAAATGTTCCTTTGGTATCTCTAATTTTCTTGAAGAGATCTCCAGTCTGTCCCATTCTATTGTTTTCCTCTATTTCTTTGCATTGATCACTTAGGAAGTCTTTCTTACCTCTCCTTGCTATTTTTTGGAACTACATTCAGTTGGGTATATTTTTCCTTTCCTTCTTTGCCTTTTGGGTCTCTTTTCTCAGCTGTATGTTACTGCCTCCTCAGACAACCATTTTGCCTTGTTGCATTTCTTTTTCTTGCGGATGGTTTTGATCACCACCTCCTGTACAATGTTACGAACCTCTATCCATAGAACTTCAGGCACTGTATCAGATCTATAACATTTTATTTATCTATTCATCCATTGACTTATATTTGAATCATTTCTACCATTCAGGTATTATGAATAATGCTAAATAAATACTGGCATACAAATATCTGAGTCTCTGCTTTCAATTCTACTTTTAACACTTTGAGCAGAGAATTACATTGAATTGTTCTACTGCCAGGGGGTAGCATTCAGTTCATAAATTAGCCATGTCTCCCTTTTTCTTATTATTGCTAAAGAAATATTAAGGTGAAAACCAAATTAATTTTGCTACTTGTTGGCTCAGCTTGTGAAAAGGTCTACTGGGAAGATATCATGATTTAAATGGATTTTATAGGTCCTCTATCAATGTGCTTTCTCTTTTCCAAATCTATTTCCAGTTGTTGTGCATTATTTGAAGTCAATATTATAGTAAATGTTAAGGTTTACTGATAAAGATAGGGATTTCAAGTTTGAAATTCATCCTAATGAAATCCAAAGAAGTCTACTTATATTTCTAAAACTACACTATGCACTGGGCTTTACTATATATCTGTACTGCACTCCCAAACTGTTCCAATTCTGAGTTTCCTCAGAACCACTGTTGAATTTTTGGGTCCATGTATCACGGACATATTTACTCACATATGGCCTCATGTTCTTACTTAATAATATTTTTTTCTTATCTTCTAACCTAGATTATAAACTCAAAGAAGACAGAGATCACGTTTTTCACTTTTCATTATTCCCCAAACCATTCAATAACAAGCTAAGAAAATTTAAGATAATCTTTAAATAGTTGTTAAGGAATGAACAAATGACAGAATGTGGAAAAAGTAATGCATGACTCAGCTAAACTAAATTAAAAAAAATCTTAGTTATTAGCCTAACATAGTACATTTTAATTTATTTATTAAAAAAAGGAAAACTCTCAATGTTCTTATGAATGTTACCATATTGACTCACCTACTAACCCCATTATTTAGCTCATTGACTACCACTCTTCTGCTCCATGCCATGAGATCTCGTTCAGTGGCCATCTGGCTTCTAGGAGCATTGTTATGCATTTGTCGGACACCTTCAATCTGACCACTACGTCGCAGTCCAACATTTGGGGAAGAAGATATGTCCATATCTGGATTTCTCAGAGCTAAAACAAAAACAAAGGAATGCTCCATGCTCTGAGCAAAGAAAGACACCAAACTTTTCCAGATCAGAGCTCTAAATAAAATAAGAGATTCAAAGATAATACTGCTTCAGTTCTAATGAGATGGATGAAACTGGAACCAATTATACAGAGTGAAGTAAGCCAGAAAGAAAAGCACCAATACAGTATACTAACTCATATTTATGGAATCTAGAAACATGGTGATGATAACCCTGTATACAAGACAGCAAAAGAGACACAAATGCATGGAATGGACTTTTGGACTTTGAGGGAGAGGGAGAGGGGGGGAAGGTTTGGGAGAATGGCACTGAAACATGTGCTGTCGTGTGGGAAACAAAGCATCGGTCTATATTCGGTTCAGGATACAGGATGCTTGGGACTGGTGCACGGGGATGATCCAGAGAGTTGATGTGGAGTGGGAGGTGGGGGGGGGGGTTCAAGATTGGGAACTCATGTACACCTGAGATGAAAAAATTAAAATTAAAATTAAAAAAAAAAAAAAACAAAGATAAGCTAGACAATATTGCTGTTCCTTTAATATATTTTCTGTATCCCCTTTATGGTCTTTATAGTCTTATAAATAAAGCAGGTACTCAATAAATGTTTATTGTCTCTATAGCTCTTTTAATTTTTTTCAAAGTACTTTCACATCTGTCATCTACTAAACGCTCAGTAAATACAAAAACTGTATTTAATGTATTTGGTAGATTTATACATATTATTAGTACTAGTTCAGAAAGCAGCTTTTTAATCTAAATTCTACCTTTAGTCCATTAAAAGGTTTCTGAATAAAACCCCAATAAACTTTTCAAAAATAGGAAGAAAAAAAAATAGGACTTCCTGTGTGGTCCAGTGTTTGGGAATTAGCCTACAAATGTAGGCGACATGGGTTCTATCCCTGGTACTGGAAGATTCCATATGCTGTGGGACAACTAAGCCCATAAGCCATGACTACTGAGGCTGTGGGCCACAGTTTTACTGAAATCCTTGTGCCTAAAGTCCATGCTCTGCAACAAGAGAAGCCATAGCAACGAGAAGCCTGAACACTGCAACAAAGAGTAGCCCCTACTCACTGCAACTGGAGAAAACTCACGCAAAGCAATGAAGACTTAGTGCAGCCAAGAATAAATAAATAAATAACATAAATATCATTTATTAAAAAAATAGCTGAAGGAAAAGGACAAACTGTGCACAACTACTGAGTCCATGCTCTACAGCCTATAATAGCTACTGAGCCCACACGTGGCAACTACTGAAGTCTGCACGCCTAGAGGCTGTGTTCTGCAACAAAGAGAATCCACTACAATGAGAAGTCCATGCACTGCAATGAGTAGGAGCTCCTGCTTGCTACAACTAGAGAAAAGCCCTCATGCAGCAATGAAGATCCAGGGCAGCCAAAGATTTTAAAATAAAAAATAAAATTATAAAAAAATTAAACTATCAAAATTTCAGTTTCAAAATTTATAAGGGAGGAAAGAAAAAGGAAATAAGTAATAGAAATGTTACTTTTCTTTTTAATCCTCCACAAAAGTTTCTGATTATTTTGTTCTATTTGCAAATAAAACAAAAATGGTAACTGAAACACTAAACTGTTTAAGTATGCATCAGAAAAAACTCAAAACAAATGAACACTGCAAAGAGAAGACAATGGAATATCTTTGCTTAACAGCATTCAAATCTATTCATGTAAATGAAGTTTCTGATCTCTAAATCAGGGTTCTAAGAAAGTTTTATGTCTTAGGAACCAAAGGCTTGGACATATAGGATCATCAGTCAATGTCTTACCTTATTCCAGGTTAAAGAAGGTTATCTGAGATAGGTGCTCCAAATGACATGAACAAATAATATTTTTATTTTAATTTTATGGAATACTAAACAAATCAGAAAGTGAGTAAAAGACCCTGTGAATCATCTCAAATTTAGATCACATTCCTGTGGACTCCAAAATGCTACACTACCCAAATCAATGACTGCAATTATGTAAACATAAAAAGAAACATGTGCCAAAATCCCATAAGAGGATGCATTTTTAAAGTTGAACAGTTCTTAACAAAAGTAAAACTAACATAGCCTAAGATTATACAAAACTCAGATGCGTAAACACATTTCATGTAAAGTGAAGGAAAACCTACAATAGATTAGAATAATACTGTGAGATGAAACTTTTGAGTCGATTAAGAAACTGTATTCCCTTAGAAGAGGGCTTGTTGTCTGCCAGTGTTTTTGTAAACTCAAGAGAGACAGATGATATGTTGCTGTTTTGATTCCTTACCATCTGAGCCACCAGGGAAGCCCATTTTTTCAATAAGTGAGGACAAATATTTCTGAAAGTAATTTTTAAATTTAAAGTGATTTTAACTTTGAAAACTTTATAGGTTGATTCCCCTAGAAGGGACTGGGCTTGTTATAGCACCTGGCTCATTAGAATAAGACTGCAAATATATTACTAAGTTAAAAGAAAATAGTATATTAAAATACACGGTCTATATTCCATAGAACATGCTAAATTACTTTACTCCCAAATGATAATGAGATCATAGCACTTTGGTGTATCTGATATCAAAACTTTAACAAAATGTTGCTTTTATTTAAAAACCTAAAATGTTCCTGATCTGTAATTATTTGTTACAGATAAAATACATTCATCATATCTTTTACAAATATATACATACTTACCACCATTAGAAGAATATGATCTATTAATTGGAAAATGTGGAGCATCTCCTTCATTAATTAGCCTCAGATCTTGTTCTCTTTGTAACTCCCTGATTATTCCATCAAGAATGCTCTCATCTTGATCATTGGTTTGTTGCCCAATTACCTGTTCTACTACTTCACCATCACCTAAATCAGACCAAAGATATAAAGCCACAAAATTATTTACATTTTTGTATACCATAAGTAGAGTAAAATCAAGGTCAATCTATAAGTTGCTAGACAAATAATTTTTAAAGGATTAAAATTAAAATAAAGCATATAACAAACAAAATATTTTTAAAGAGCTTTTAAGTGTGTCAGGTTGTGTATTTAACTTAACCAATGTCCCCAATGTCAGACATTTTGATGACCTCATCTTACAGAAAAAAAAGTGGTTAAATTATTAAGAATGAATTTTCTCTATGGAATATTCAAAGCTAAAAGTTGTGTGCATGCTCATTTGCCCAGTCATGTCTGACTCTTTGTGATCCTATGGACTGAAGCCCATCAGGCTCCTCTGAAGCTAAAAGTTAGGAGTAAATATTTGAGTAACGTTTTAATAAGTTCAATGGCAAATACCAAAAACGCTTTGCATCTTTCATGAGAACTTCCTTTCTGAAAGAAATCAAAATTACGGTCTTTATATTATTTCTTTTGATAACATCTCAGACAGATGTGAGGGCTTCCCTGATAGCTCAGCTGGTAAAGAATCTGCCTCCAATGCAGGAGGGCCTGGTTTGATTCATGGGTCGGGAAGATTCCCCTGGAGAAGGGATAGGCTACCCACTTCAGTATTCTTGGGCTTCCTGTGTGGCTCAGCTGGTAAAGCATCCGTCTGCAATTCGGGAGACCTGGGTTCCATTCCTGGGTTGGGAAGATCCCCTGGAGAAGGAAAAGGCTTACCTACTCCAGTATTCTGGCCTGGAGAATTCCATGGACTGTATAGTTCATGGGGTCACAAAGAGTCAGACATGACTGAGCAACATTCACTTTCACTTTTCATACATTTGAGTATAAAAATTATTTCTTATAATGAAATTCAATAATTATGTCTGAATGAAAATTTTATTTATTTCTATTATCTTTTTCTTTCTTAACTACATCTTAGACCTGTTTTTCATCTTGTCTTCTAGTCAGAGTAAATGGTATCTGTTAAGAGTAGCCAAGTGATCAGATCTTACAGGAAACAAAATATGATAAAATATAGATTTTTTTAATTCATATGTTTTCAGCTCTACCTCCTATTTAATATTCATACATTTCCCCCTTGCTTAATTAAATATGATATCAACAAAGTAACTATTATCACACGTTTAACACCATTTCATTGCTCTACAAATCTTTATGAGAGAATATAAAAAGGATATGTAACATTTCATTCTATAAAGGTCAAGTCTTAATTTGTAAGTAAGGATATAAAATTCCATTTGCAAATAAATAACTCATTGCCTCATACTTGGAAGAAAACCTACAAGTAACAAACTAACATATCAAGACATTCTGGTGTCAGGGTGGGATGGAGGCAGTATACCTAAGGGAAACACATTAACCAAAAGAGTTGTTTTATAATGTCTTTTTCTACTATGTTCCCATCATGCATCACACTCATCACTGCATCGTCAATATCCTCCAATACTACTGTTATTTAAACACTTAGCATTCTCCTCCCGAACACTCAATAATTCTTTACATTTCGAACATGAGGGTGGTGGGTAAACAGCCACCTTCCAGTTTACAGGTCTTTAAACTTCCTCTTCTTCAGTCCATTTAACTATGTACTCTCAAATTAAAATACCAATAGTAAGAGCAGTAGAATTTCACCAATTATAAAAGCTTGACACACTAAAGTTAGTAAATTTAATCATCACTTTTGTGGTTCAGTCATTCAGTCATGTCTGACTCTTTGCAAACCCATAGACTGCACCCACATGGACTGTGGGAAGCATAGACTTCCCTGTCCTTTACCATCTCCTGGAGTTTGCTCAAATTCATGTCCATTGAGTCAGTGATGCCATCGAACCACCTCATCTTCATCACTCTCTTTTCCTCCTGCCCTCAAACTTTCCCAGCATCAGAGTTTTTTCCAATGAGTTGGTTCTTCACATCAGATGGCCAAAGTATTGGAGCTTCAGCATCAGTCCTTCCAATGAATATTTAGGATTGATTTCCTTTAGAATTGAATGGTTTGATATCCTTGCAGTACAAAGGACTCTTAAGAGTCTTCTCCAGCACCACAGTTCAAAAGCATCAATTCTTCAGCACTTGGTCTTCTTTTACGGCCCAACTCTCACATCCATACATGACTACTGGAAAAACCATAGCTTTGACTATACAGACCTTTGCAGGGAAAGTAATGTCTCTGCTTTTTAATATGATTTCTAGGTTTGCCATAGCTTTCCTTCCAAGGAGCAACCATCTTTTCATTTCACAGCTGCAATTCCTGTCTGCAGTGATTTTGGAGCCCAAGAAAATAGAGCCTGTCACTGTTTCCTTTGTTTCCCCATCTATGTGCCATGAAGTGATGGGACCATATGCCATGATCTTAGTTTTTTGAATGTTGTGTTTTAAACCAGCTTAAATTATCACTAAAAGTCAATTCTAAAAGGATCAGGATCATACACATGTTCAGGTTTCTAAAGAAGTAGGTCAATACATTCTTTGCTTCAGTGTACTCGTTTGCCCTAATCCATTTATCTGTGTCCAGATGAGATAAACAATGTAAAAAATTACATTGGTAAGGTAAAAAGTTCTATGCCACTGACAACTAATAAGGTATCAGATAAAATATGGGGCTTCCCTGGTGGCTCAGATGTAAAAAAATCTGCCTGCAAAACCTGGGTCGGAAAGATCCCTGGAGAAGGAAATGGTAACCCACTCCAGTATTCTTGCCTAGAAAATTCCACAGAGGAGCCTGGTGGGCAATAGTCCATGGGGTCACAAAGAGTTGGACATGACTGAGCGACTAACACTTTTCACTTTCAGGTAAAATATATTATAACCTACTACATAGTTTAGCATTGGGATATATTACAGAGAGAAGAGTAAGTTCAACACTTTACAAAACATTTTAAATTTAATTTTATTGATAACATACCATTAGCCACATATCCCAGCTGTGGTATAAGCTGTTCATCTTTACAATTTTCCCGTCCTGGTACCAGTCTTTGAAATTTTGTGGGATGAGGATTTCCATCAACATCCACCAAGAATGGTGGAGGCATGAGATGAGGAGCTTGTTGGGTTTGTTCATCCAATACATAGTTGTTGGCATCACGGATAAGAGGTCGATAATCAGTATGGAAGAACATCTGATCTGGAATCTTTATGATAGACTTTTAGTATTTAATGTGCACAGGAAATTTATTAACAAGCATTTATTTTCATTCCTAGAGCATGTTTGTTTTTCAAATCAGACAATTTTTGCACTATCTATATACTCCTCTATTGTCATGTGTTCTCCCTAGGTAGAAGTAAAACACCTAGATCATAATGCTATTTTTCTCCACAAAACCCTATAATATATATTATTTTCTGGCCCTTCCCTATCATATTTCTCCAATTAAGATAAGAGGAAGCAAAACAATAATGTAGATAAAGTTAGTTATTTTTAAGTTGCAAAAAACTGACAAAGAACTAATCTCAAAAATATACAAGCAACTCCTACAGCTCACTTCCAGAAACATAAATGACCGAATCAAAAAATCCGCCAAAGAACTAAACAGACATTTCTCCAAAGAAGACATATAGAAGGCTAACAAACACATGAAAAGATGCTCAACATCACTCATTATCAGAGAAATGCAAATCAAAACCACAATGAGGTACCATTTCACGCAAGTCAGAATGGCTACTATCCAAAAGTCTATAAGCAATAAATGCTGGAGAGGGTGTGGAGAAAAGGGAACCCTCTTACACTGTTGGTGGGAATGCAAACTAGTACAGCCACTATGGAGAACTGGAAATAGAACTACTTTGTGACCCAGCAATCCCACTGCTGGGCATACACACCAAGGAAACCATAATTGAAAGAGACATGTGTACCTCAATGTTCATTGCAGCACTGTTTATAATAGCCAGGACATGAAAGCAACCTAGATATCCATCAGAAGATGAATGGATAAGAAAGCTGTGGTACATACACCCAATGGAGATTACTCAGCCATTAAAAAGAATACATTTGTATCAGTTCTAGTGAGGTGAATGAAACTGGAGCC
This sequence comes from Neotragus moschatus, assembly GCA_006410615.1. Taxonomy (NCBI): domain Eukaryota; kingdom Metazoa; phylum Chordata; class Mammalia; order Artiodactyla; family Bovidae; genus Neotragus; species Neotragus moschatus. The sequence goes on along the minus strand of SJYA01003240.1, from coordinate 85,971 downwards.
TATTACTCAGAGTGAAGTAAGCCAGAAAGAAAAATACCAATATGATATACTAACACATATATATGGAATTTAGAAAGATGGCAACAATAACCCTGTATGCGAGACAGCAAAAGAGACACAGATGTATGGAACAGTCTTTTGGACTCTGTGGGAGAGGGACAGGGTGGGATGATTTGGGAAAATGGCATGGAAACATGTATAGTATCATATATGAAACGAATCGCCAGTCCAGGTTCGATGCATGATACAGGATGCTTGGGGCTGGTGCACTGGGATGACCCAAAGGGATAGCACGGGGAGGAAAGTGGGAAGAGGGTTCAGGATGGGCAACACATGTACACCCGTGGCAAATTCATATTGATGTATGGCAAAACCAACACAATATTGTAAAGTAAAGAAAAACAAACATACAAACTTTAATAACTATTTTTCTTGCTTGTTTTTATTCAAACAAGAATAGACAGAGTATAATATAAATGGTGAGACAGGTAAATATCAATGCATGAAAGACACAAAGGTGATTAAGTATCCACATGAACTCAAAGACTCTAGTTCTTTTCCAACTCCATGATTCTATCATCTATCCTAAACTCACAGCTAATAAAAGAAACCAATTAAATTAGCTTCCAAAGTATTTTAGCAAGATCAATAATAGGTAAAATAAACATTCAACAATGAGCTGTTTACTCCTAATTTAGGATAAGTAAAGGATGTAACCTGGTCAAGTTATTCTGTTATTACACCTAAAAGGTAGTACAGAGAGAGAATATGTACTAAGCAAGAGTGTTTTCCAATGAATTTTTATATCTACATCACCCTATATCCTAATAGTAATTTGAACTGCCAAGCCTTATATTCTAGCAGTGACAAAAAATTTTACCAAAATAAAGTGACTTTTTAATTTTATATCTATTGAAACATAGTGACCTTTATTAACTGTAAAGCTTCAAATAAGATGCATGAATGATACTAACAAAAATCACAATCTATAACAACAATTAAGTATACTAACCTTTTCATAGTATTTACTGCATCCAAATCCAAAAAGCAGCAAATGCCCATGTGAATCAGTGCAGGCAAAATGATTTCCATCTGGTGAAAATTTACAGTCAAACACTGCACCATGGCCTTGGCCTTCAATCTGAAATTTAGAAGTCACCTTAAGTCACCTTAGGAAGTAATTTTCAAATAAGTAGTCAGTAGCTTCTACTTGCTATTATCGTGGATTCTGTGATACATCAACATTCCAATGTACTCTGACTTCTGTAGCCAGAATCCTACTGTAACAGTAAAGCTCTGAAAGAAATTAGGGAGTTTCAATATGAAACGCACCGTATCAAACATTACTAGCAATGCCCTAACTGAAGGACTGCATGAATGACTGAGGAGAATAAAAAAGACCTAAACACAACCAAATTAACAAAGGTGCTATTTCAGTAAAGTCAAAATATTATCTTCATATTTAAACTGCAAATCAAACTTTAAAAGAAATTAAAGCACACAAATCAATCTCACTGACAAAAGACAAAGGGTTATTATTAATACTCTGAATCTGTATGAAGCCTATAAAAGGGAGCTCAAAGGCCAACAATTTAGAAATATTTAGTCAGAACTATTTTTCAGAAAGGAACAATAAATATGGGAAATATGAGTATTCTCATAACCATAGGAGGGTGTTCAACTGGGAGAAGAGATACTTCACCATACTTTTTTATTGTTTGTACAAAATATATTTTAGGAATATCCACATCTCCAATTCCATGTGTGCCAAACAACTTCCTGATTACTAATTAAGCTATACAGGATTTATCAGAGATACATACAATACAGTCACTGTTGTGATTCATTCATTAGGATTATAGTTTAAACATTAAATTTTTTGTAATTTTGTTTAGTGTTAAATCCAAATGCTTATTCAATTTGAGTTTCTAGAATTAAGAGCTAGGAAACAGAATTTGGAAAATGTTAACACCACAAAACAGAGACACTCTAAAAGGCATAATTCTCAACTGGCCTTACTCTCAGATCTTGAGTCATTCTCTAAGTTATTATATGGATTTAAACAGAGGGCAAGAGGTTCCTTGGCACTAAGTATACTTTAATTACCAAATTATCATAGTCTGGTTTTTTATCAACTAAGCATAGATTGGGCTTCCTTTGTGGCTTAACTGGTAAAGAATCTGCCTGCAATGCGGAAGACCCGGGTTCGATCCTCGGGTTGGGAAGATCCCCTGGAGAAGGGAAAGGCTACCCACTCCAGTATTCTGGCCTGGAGAATTCCATGGACTGTAAAGAACATGAGGTTGCAAAGAGTCGGACATAACTGAGTGACTTTCACAAGCATAGATTTCCCTTACCATGTTAAAATAATTCCGAATTTTGGTCCCCCGGTCAAGGTCCCAAACAAAAATGTTCCCATCATGACCTGCTGAAAGTATGATCCTCTGATCAAATGGATGTGCTTCCAAAACAAATACTTCATCATCATGTCCCTGTGATAAAATCAATATTAAAAATGAAAAGCAACACTGAATTTCTGTCTTATTTGGTTAATAGATCTCAGGATATCCTATCATTCTAATTCAGATGAATTCACATATGTAAATTTAACAGCATTTACAAACATGGACACTACAAGAAACAGTTATTAGAGTTCCTTGTATGTTTAAATGCTGATTTCATAAAATATGGCTTCCCTGATAGCTCAGTTGGTAAAGAAATCCCCTGCAATGCAGAAGACCTCAGCTCAATTCCTGGGTTGGGAAGATCCACTGGAGAAGGGATAGGCTATCCACTCCAGTATTCTTGGGCTTCCCTTGTGGCCTACAATGTGGGAGACCTGGGTTCAATTCCTGGGTTAGGAAGAACTCCTGGAAATATTCCCTACTCCAGTATTCTGGCCTGAAGAATTCTAGGGACTATATAGCCCAAGGGGTCTCAAAGAGTCACACAATTGAGCAACTTTCACTTTNGTATTCTTGGGCTTCCCTTGTGGCCTACAATGTGGGAGACCTGGGTTCAATTCCTGGGTTAGGAAGAACTCCTGGAAATATTCCCTACTCCAGTATTCTGGCCTGAAGAATTCTAGGGACTATATAGCCCAAGGGGTCTCAAAGAGTCACACAATTGAGCAACTTTCACTTTCATTTCATAAAATATTCAATAGACACAAGACCTGAAAGATATTTGATATACAATCCAAAATCAGGTCTCTGAAATGGAATTCATATTTCTAGGACTTTGCTATTAAAAGGTCATAGAATATGTAACAAACAAAATATTTTATTAACACCCAATTCTGACACAGTGATAACAGACAAACCTTCATTATTCTTCATCCAGTACTCACTGATATTCATATTGTAACATGGGAGGACCTATGATATGTTCAAACAACAAAGTATAGTTTGTCTTTTTTACCTTTATCTACTTTACAGTTGAAGGTTTCATTTAATATTCTCCCTGAAAAATGGGTATGCTGCTAAAAAAATAAATAAATAAGTTTGAAAACCAACGTTCCTATATTTCCCCAGTAATAAATCAATATCAACATCTCTACAGACTTTAGATCAGGAGTCTGGAAACTTTAGGCCAACTAGCTCCCCAATGTTTCTGGACAGACAGCTTAAGGAATGATTTTTACATTTTTTAAAAGGTGGTAAAAAATGAAAGAATATTCAACAGAGACCATATGTGGCTTGCAAAGCCGAAAATATTTACTATCTGGCCTCATAAAGAAAAAGTTTGTCAACACCTAATTTAGATCACTGTTCATTTTTGTTAATTCTTGGTCAGAGAGTACAGGCTCCAAGTTTTAGAGAAGCATGTGGGACATCCTGAAATTGCTTTTCACTTAGGAACATATCAGCATATTACATATCAGGAACTTCCAGAAATAATCACATGTTGTGAACCTAAAAAGTGCATTTTACCCCAAATCATCGCATAAAAATAGAAAAGTAACCTGCCCTACTACCATTATGTTAAAAAATGTAGCTTATTAAAAAGTAACTTCAGAATGTCTCACAATGAAAAGTGGAAGATGAAGTGGTAAAATCCATTTTGATAAATACCAACAAAAAATTTTTTCCCCAATGACTATCAAAAAAATTATTTCTTTGTCATGACAAAATCTCTTACTGAATATCCAATTTGGTATAGTAAATACTTTCTCAGGTTCCTAATCAGTAAGCAGTAAAATTACTGTTAAAGTCAAATGATAATGCTACAACTACATCAGCATACATTAGGAAAGAGAGATTTTTAAATAGGGCATTCCATTTTTGGTCCTTGGTCATGAGAAACAAGACCTAGTCAGATTAAGTAATGTCTTAAGATTTATCATCTGCCCTATTTTATTTATTAAGTACACTTCTATTTCCACAACTACCATACAAATGCAAACTATCAAAGGCCCATCCTATCATAGAATCCTAGAGTATACTCAAAGTCATCCTTATCTCATTTCAATCTATTCTCTCTACTCTGCTGCTAGAATTAGGAGGCAGTTTTCAAAAGCAAAATTCACATGCCATTCCTTTGCTTTTAAATCTTTTCATGGTACCTGTTGGTCTCAGGATAGATCCTACAAGACCTTGCATGGTCTGGCCCCTGCCTATTTCTCCTCCTATCAGGTGATACTCTTTCTGCTCTCTGTGCTTTAGCCAAAAAATTGGCTTTCATTTCCTTTCTACCTCAAGACCTTTTTGTACATGCTTTTCCCTCTTCTTGGAGGGAACTTTCAACCTCCTCACACATGTAATTTACCAAATATTTATTGATCCCCTACCATGTTGAGACAGAAAATAAACAAACAAAAATACAGTAAGAAGATACTAGGTAGTGGTCAACACTACGATGAAAATAAAGCAAGACGATGACTGGGAGGCTACCCAAGATTGTTTGCTAAGGAAGGCCTTGTCAAGGAGGTGACATTTAGGATGAGACCTGGGAAATTTTTACTTATCTTACAAATCTTAACACAAGTTTCACCTTCTCAGGAAGCTTTCCCTGACCCTTCCAGACCAAGTTTGGTTATTCTACTAGAAACTTGCGTTGTGCTCTTCTCAGCACTTATTTGATTAAATCCTTGTTTCTTTGTTTCATTTAATAGGCTATAAACTCTAGGAGAAAAAACATAAGCTGGAATCAAGATTGCTGGGAGAAATATCAATAACCTCAGATATGCAGATGACACCACCCTTATGGCAGAAAGTGAAGAGGACTAAAGAGCTTCTTGATGAANTATAATCAGCTCCAGTTTCATCCACCTCATTGGAACTGATTCAGATGTATTATTTTAATGGCTGAGTAATACTCCATTGTGTATATGTACCACAGCTTTCTTATCCATTCATTTGCTGATGGACATCTAGGTTGTGCAAATCAAAACCACAGTGAGGTACCATTTCACGCTAGTCAGAATGGCTACTATCCAAAAGTCTATAAGCAATAAATGCTGGAGAGGATGTGGAGAAAAGGGAACCCTCTTACACTGTTGGTGGGAATGCAAACTAGTACAGCCACTATGGAGAACAGTGTGGAGATTCCTGAAAAAACTGGAAATAGAACTGCCTTATGATCCAGCAATCCCACTGCTGGGCATACACACCGAGGAAACCAGAATTGAAAGAGACATATTTAGTTTTTAAAAGAATATTCTACTTCTAAATAAAACGTATGCTATAAATCCGGTATGTACTAGGATGGCACAACTTAAACGTAGTATAAATATTCTCACAATATGAAAGTGCATCATACTGTCTGATAATACCACAATAGGTTTCACCCACTATTTCCTTGTAGGAAATGTAGAAGTAAAACTGGAAAAAAAATGTCACTAAACCTTTGATGAATGTTTGTTATTTTGAGATTTACAATAGAGGATTCTTGATTCAGAAGAGGTCTGGCTCACCCACTGAACTGCATTTTCTGTCTGGAGTGTGGCACCAAGCTCTAACTCAACAATAACATTCTCCAGATGGGGGATAAAAAAGAAAAGTCATCAAAATCAATGAGCCTATTTTTATAGAAAACTGTACTTCATAAATAGCACTCCCTTAATCTTACAAATTCAGAAATAAGAAGTTTCCTCATTCTAGAGTTTGTCAAATCTTTTCTTGTCAAATCTCCTACATTTTCTTTTCTCCTCCTTCCACAAATTTAAAATTCAATTTGTTAAAGGTTTGTGAAGATCAGTACAACTATTTAAGGATAGTAGACCAAAACTCATGCTTTAAAAGTCCAGTACATCAAGAGATAAGACATATTTCTATATCCTTTCTTCAGTCACGTATGAACCATTAGGTATATAATTATATCTAGGCATAAAATTGCAATCATTAAGTATAAAATAACAGTGAATGGTGCTTACTCTATATCAGACCCTGATTTGTAGCCTTAATCTCTAAAACAAATATTTTCCATCCAAGATAATGATTAAAATCAAGAAGTGTTAAACATTATATGATAAAGTCAGATAAGTTGCTTTGCTGAATTTAGTTTGGTTTGTTGGGGACATTCCCTGCAGTGGTAATGATATATATAAAGAAAATGAAATGAGTACCTGCACATACATACACACATCATACAGTGTCAAAAATACTAGTAATGATCAATGGCAGTTAAAGTGTAGACAGTAAGAGAACTAATCATGAAGGACCCTCTTCAGAGTTTTCCCTACACTACTGGGATTAATTTTATCATTTTAAGTATGTGTGTGTGTTTGTGGATGAGGTGAAATATGTTTACCTTCTTACTTTAGAAAGTGGAAAGCATTAATTGGATGGGAAGGTGCAACAGATAGCCTGATCAGTTAGTAGATTATGACACTAGTCCAGAAAAAAGGAAATCATATACAATGACAAAGATCATGAGTAAAATTTCAAATAATTCATGCTATTTGAATTAACTCTTTGGGTTTTCTATAATTTATTTTTGTTTTGCTTTATATTTTATTTATTTATTTTAAAAAATGCATAGTAAAACTTTAGATTATGGATTATAAAAGCTATGAAGTTTTTCCTACATTTATATTCATTTGGGGATTTTTTTAAAAGCAGATTTTTATATAAAAATAGCAGAAAAGCTATACTGGAGCAAGTGACTTTAACCCACTAAATTTCTGTTACTGCATTTCTCCAGAAAGGATAATAATATCTACCCATCTGGACCCCAGGAATGATGTCAGGGTTGTTTAGCTGGGATTAGAAGTTATGTTTTTCTGGAATCTGCTTATCAGAGCAGAAAATGGCAAAAGGAAAATAATGTACATATGAATCTTAGAGACTTTCACGACTAATCCATGGAAATCAAGATGAGGACAATGTCCAAAATGGCAGAAGTGGGAAAAGTAAATGAAACTAGTTGCAAATGGTTCAGTTAAGTGGAGTAGAAACAGAGGCAACAGCAAAATAGTCATTCCTTGGAAACTGTTCATATTGCTTGTTTCTGTTCCTAGAGTGGCAAGATACAAGACTTGCCCATGATTTTTAGGGACCTAAAATCCCTAGGACATTAGGGACCTGTATATTTTGGGTTAAAGGCATAGGTATTTGGGGAATATCATTCATTCTTCCTCATATCATTATGAAGAAAATGGTTATGAAGTTGATACAGCAAAAACAAGTTAATGTTGACTATTGATGTAATCATTGCTACTTTGATTATGTTAAGACAGAACAAACTGTTTTGTAACTGAAAACCTTTAAGCAACCAAAGTGTTATGAGAATAAACAAATCCAATATATGCATTTAACTTTATTCATACCCACCTCTGGGATGTTTACCAGGGATTTTGTGGCATGCAACTGATCATTTTTAAAATAATTTTTTCAACCTTTAACTCATGTATTGTTTCTTTGACAAGACATATAAGATTTTATTAGATTCATTAGCTTTTCTGAAGAATGTGACTGGGGGAAATTGGCTGCAGCAGCTATATCATAGAATTTGGTTCTGATTTCAGTTTTCTCAGAAATCTTTTTAAGACCTCAGGTGTCAAACTTGCAGAAAGGAGTCCCTCAGTTAATATAAAAGTGTGATTTTGCTTTCCTTCCATCTTGTAGGGGCTAGGAATATAAGTGAAAAGAGACTTCAAAACTATTGTGATAAATTTGCCCCATCCATTTAGTTTGCTAATGAAAATTTGACAGATAATCTCTGCCACTTAAAAAGTGTTCTGTAGTTTGACCTTTATCATTTTTAATGAAGAGTTGTCATGATTTTTATCCCAAAGTTAATTAGTAGCAAATAATATGTTTGAAAATAGGTTTTCTGTCCTTCTATTGTTGCCTTCCTCCACCCTCCTACCAATTAACTTATTTCAATGGAAAATACTCTGTCACTGATCATTAAAAACTAAGCCTATGTAATCATTTCCCAGGAAACAGTTGCCATCTCTTTGTACTTCTGCTGCTCTGATCTCAGAAGCCAACAAGTCCAACACTCTCATGGTAGATAGACCATGACCAGATGACCTGACCTCTCTGTAGCAAGTCAGTGTTTTTGTCTAGAACTTGGGATCTTGAGTTAGGAATATAAAGCATGGAGACCATGGAGACAGTTTAGAATTCATTTTGAAATGATGGCAGCAGCTTTCATTTCTTGAGATAAGGAGTAGGTGCAGAAATAGTGGTGAACTCTACAGTGGCTGTAGACCAGACTCTTCGGTTCTCTTGCTTCCCTTGTTTTTCAGTTGCTCAGTTGTGTCCAACTCTTTGCAACCCCATGGAGTACAGAATGCCAGGTTTCTCCCAGAGTTTGCTCAAACTCTAGTCCATTCAGTCAGTAATATCATCCAACCATCTCATCCTCTGTCATCCCCTTCTCCTCCTGCCTTCAGTCTTTCACAGCATCATCATCTTTTCCAGTGAGTTGGCTCTTTGCATCAGGTGGCCAAAGTATTGCAGCTTTAGCATATGTCCTTGCTTCCATAGGAACAAGCTAATATCCTTCTACTAAACTTACTTTCCTCTTGAGTTAACTGTCTTTTGTTGTCCACAAAAACTTGATACAAATATTTAAGCTTTTGAGACAAAATAGCAGTATATGCTGCCAATAGCTTTCACTTAGGAGGACACATATTTTCAGTACTTTGTTGGCACAGATATGATTAAGATATCATCCTTATCATCAACTCCCAGAATACTGTCTTGATACAAAAGTTTTGAGTTTTATACACACACACTCTAGCTGAGATTAAAATGCCCATTATTAATTGATTTTAACACTGTATTGGCCAAAATTTTAGTGTACATGGTGCAATAGCACAAGGCATAAAAGAAGCAGATTCCAAGAGAGCATTGTTTACTTAAAAACTTAAAGAAGAAAATGTCACTTTCATAAAAAGTATTATGATATAGAGATTTATTCTCAGTTACTCAAAATACCCAATAACATTACTATTTGATGGAAGACACCAGATATTTTAATTATAGTACTTTAAAAAAACTATTAACATCATCAGCAGAATTGTAAACATAAAACTTTTCTGTAACTTTGTTCTCCCATAGCAAAAATAAGCAGAACTTTCTTCAATGTTATTAAAATCATTAACTTACAGGTATTTAAATCTTATACTGTGTGTCTAAGTTAAAAAATAATGTATATTTGAACAAAAATCACTTAAAATAGATAATCTTTTAGGAACTAACTATAACCCAGTTAGCATTTATTAGAACACTCTTTATTATGCAGGCCCTAAACGGGCCACGGGAGGAAACTGACCATTGTTTCTGCCCAGGATTGAAGTCTCGACTGAGTGATAGAAAGACCCAGAGAAAGTTCAAAATCCAGGATAAAGGTAAAAGCACATGATAGGACATGACATAGAACAGATTCTAGTATGAGGTCTAAGCTCACCCACTTCTATATATTGCACACTTGTGTTTATTTTGCTGTTAACACCTAACCTTCCAGGTATTCATTTCCTCAATAGAAACCTGGGAATAAAATTGCAATTTCTAATCCATATGCTATATGAGGATTAAATTAGCTATTGAGCATCGCATGTTTAACCAAATGCTTAACACATACTTAGCAACTGTTGGCAGTTATCAGTATTAGCATTATTTTTATGTTTCATCTATCACTATTCTTTATTTTTCTTCCTCTGATATTTATTACACTAAAATGACCAAAATTTAGAGAAGCTAAAATACAATGAATATCTAAGTAAAGCGATGAACTGTAATTGTATTTAAATATACCTGTTTGGAGCAATGAAAAATGTCATAACTGAATAAGAATTATTCGGTTCTCCAGAGTACAGAAATGAGTTCATGTGAGATAAATTTCTAGAACAGTCAATAGTTAACACAATCTGGATTAATGCCTATATTAATGAGATTGTTTTTACCAGAGGTTATTAGTCCTGACTGAAAACTTTATGAATAGTAGCAACCAAGAATAACCCTTTTGGATCAGATATTATAGTGCTCTTGCAAATATTTTCTCTCAGCTAGCACAGCCTCCAGGAATGAATTAAAATGCAGTATTTTTAAAGAGAAAGTATTGCTGACATGCTAATTGGTATTAAGTAATATAGAGTCAGGGAGAATTCCAATCTTCTCTTTTAGTAAAAATGAAATAAAAAAAGGAAAACCCAGAAAGAGGAGGGCCAGGCATATTGGCCTCAACATTTATTACATAAGATTACTCAAGTGATGAGGGGAAATTGGCCGCTTACTGAAATATTTCTGGGAAGACTTTAAATAAGCAGGTAATGGTGGTCCCAGCTAGGCGATAAAAGGTACTTGATAGATAATTGACTCTAAAAGGCAGATACAATAAATCTCTAGTAGCCAAAAGGATGGCAGACCCATCACAAATTCTTGTTTGTTTGTGTTTTTTTTGATTGCATGTTTTCAGTCTGTCCAAAATACTTCTCTGTCCTCTTCTTTCTCACTGAATAGATCTTTGATGAAGCCCAACTCACTTGTCAGCAGAACTAAATATAAGAAGAACTCTTAATATGTCGCTTAGAGTGCAGTAGACTCTTGGCCCTTTTGCTAAGATCAGGGGTAATGTGGAGGCTTCCTTAGTGGCTCAGGGGTAAAGAATCTGTTTGCCAATGCAGGAGATGCAAGAGACACAGGTTTTATTCCTGGATCGGGAAGATCCCCTGGAAAAGGAAATGACAACCTCTTCCAATATTCTTGTCTGAAAATTTCTGCAAGCAGAAGAGCCTCGCAGGCCACAGTCTATGAGGTCACAGAATTGAACATGACCAAACACATACACACAGACACACACCCAGGTACTAAGGGCAAGGCTGCTTCCTCTCTAGTCCTGGCCAGGTGCAAGGATACCTACTGAAGGCCTAGGATCTCCTCAATCAACCTCCACCAAAATCTAGGAAGTTTCCTAAAAGAGAAGATCAATCTCAGGTTTTCTATCCATAGCGATACCAGCAAGCAGGATTCACGAGTCCAAAGACACTCACAAATAATTGGAATATCTTTGTTGGCTACAAGTCCTGCAGAGAACCAGAAGGTAAGGAGATTGTTTAATGCCTATTTTCCACTTAGGATTTAATTTCCTTCCTGCACAGACTCATCCAAGGCTTCAGTGTATTACTCCTCTTTTGTGTTAGCAATAATGCCAAAACTATCTCTTCTCTATTTCCCAATTTATCATGCTTCAATCCAAAAATTTTGTTTGTTTGTATAGTATCTATAAAGCAGAATATATTCCATGCATAGCTATATAACAAAACTCTTAAAATGTACATTTACCAGAAACCAAATAATTTATCCCTTGTATAATAAATAAATTTACCTGAAGAACAGTACTACCAAGCATGCCCTGTTTATAAGTTTTCCATTTTCTTATTAAAAAAATAATAAACTTCATTTCTCTGTATCCTTCTCTGTTCTTCAGCATGTCATTCATCAGGTATAAGGGTATTACAAACATAATTCTTTATATTTTTATATCAAACCTATGTACATTATGTTACAAATCCTTAGGATAGTTGTACACACACACACACACACACACACACACACACACACACACTCATCCCCGGGGACATTAGCAGAGAGGAGAATAGGATAAGAAGTGATTCATAGCTATAAAGGTGAAAAGTCCCCTGTAAGTCTAAAATTATTTTGTTCATTTTTGTAAATGAGGAAACTGAGAATAAGTGAAGTTAAATAAATAAATCTTCCAAGGTCTGGCTGTAACTAAAAGACAGTGCTGGGATTTGAACTTCTATTATTCTGATTCTAAAATTTGTACTATTCCCCCTGTATTCTCATGAATATTTACAATTGTGCATCTGCTTGAAGGGGCTAGAATCTAACATTAATTCAGTCAATAGAAACTCAGGAAATAATGTCTCTGTAATTTTAATTGAGAAATATATCTTTTTACATTTTAAACTAGTTATAGGTAATTTCATAGCAATTTTTTTTCTACCTGTGAATTAAGGATCCAAGCTGATTTCAAATCCAATGATCTACAATCTAATGTATAATTGGGAAAAATCAATTGCTAGTCAATTTCAAATTAGTTCTTCAATACTAGTTAAATAAATCCCTTCATTTTTCTAAGACAGAATAATAACGAGTTGCAGATGGCTTATGTTCTGTTATTAATATGAGGGACATAATCATGCACTAAAAATATAGTACATCAGTGAATCTCCTTGGGAAATCAGAAAGAAATTGAGCATGTCCATTGCTGTCAGTCTGACCTTCAACATATGACAAGATGCCAAATTACTTAAGATTTCCAGAAACTACAGAGAAGTAAAGAAAGCGTTTCCAAAAAAAAAAAAATTAGTCTCCTTCCATAATTCAGAATTTGGCTTGTACAATGCTTAAAGTCTAGGACTTATTTTGCCTACCTACGGTGAAGTTAGAGAACCATATATCTATTTAAAAATCTCCAACCAAACTGGAGAGAAAGGATCCAGACTACTTGAGACACACAGTGAGCTCTGAGGAACAGAGTTCAGAAAGGAGGGAAAAGACTCAAACAATAGGTAGGCTTCGTAAAAAAGGATGGACTTGAACAAATATGTCTGCATGCTGAATCATTTGTGTTCTCTGAATATTCCCCACATATGTTTTTACACATATACTTGTTTTTTTTAGCCTTAGTAGACAAATTTTTTGATGGCAAAGATAACAGACTATGATGTCTCTCTTCATATGGTCAGGTTCTGTCTTCTTCCAGCAATCATTAACTAAGCCATAATGCAAATAACTTACCTCTGAGGCATCCGTGTTTTTCCTAAGATACCTTGTTCTGGGAATTACTTAGAACTGATTTATTCTAGTGAAGTATGATTTAAGTGTTAACATGTACCTCATATGTACACTCATATGTTCTACTCCTGCTTTTATTTTTTTAATCTCTTCCATGGAGCTATACAAGCCTATAAGCATGTTTGTTACTATTATTGTTAGTATTGTTCATGGAAATACTAGCCTATCAGAGCAACAAATTATTTCAGATTTCTTATTTCCCTCCTCCTTTTATTTTTATTTTCGCACACATGATCCTGAGGTTGAATTTTACTTGTAATGAACTTTTTCTCTTATTTGATATAGATTCACCAGTATTAACATAAGATTTGGATTTTATATTTTCTTAAGTTATTTTATAGATACAGAAATAGGCATTAAGATAGGCAGATGGGTAGATAGATAGATCAGTCGGTCCTTTGGGCACAGGTCCTTTCTCTGTACCATGGCTGTAGACATCTCAGGACCTACATCTGTAAAACAAGAATACACATCCTCATCTGATAGGGTTATCAGGAAGATTGTACAAAATAAGGTACGTAAATCACTTAACACGATTTTCTTTTTCTTTTTTGTCAGCAAGAAAATTAAGACCCAAAGAGGGAAAAGTTCTTGTTTAGATTATGAAACACTAATAAAACATTGAATGTTTCTTCCTGATTATTTCTACATTGTCTCTAAGAAGTTAATCTCAAATCTTTCATGAGAAGCATTTAGATAATTAGTCAAAGTAAACTTCTGTTTAACGACAACATCTCTAAATTTCCCTGTCCAAATGAATGTACCATTGGTTTATCTTTTAAAAAAATATTCGTTTCACAAGGAAACATAGATCATAATGCTAAAATATGGCATGTGAAAAACCTTCTCTGGTGGCTCAGACAGTAAAGAATCCAGCTGCAATGCAGGAGACCTGGGTTCAATCCCTGAGTCGGGAAGATCTCCTAGAGAAGGGAATGGCTACGCACTCCAGTATTCTGGCCTAGAGTATTCCATGGACTGTATAGTCCATGGGGTCACAGAGAGTTGGACACAACTGAGCAACCTGTACTTTCAACCATTTTTAGTTTGTTGTTCTGTAACACCTGTTTCACTTAGCATAATTTCCTCAGGGTTTGCCCATGTCAGAACATAGGACAAGATTTCATTCTTTTTTAAGGCAGGATAAAATTCCATTGTGTGTATATGCCATGTTTCTGTTCACTAGTCCACTAATGGACATTTGGGTTGTTTCCATCTCTTGTTTATAATAGTGCTGCCATGAACATGAGAATTGCAAATATCTCCCCGAGATCCTGATCTCAATTCTTTCAGATACTGCACGATTCTCTTTATATAAAGTATCTAAAGTAGTCAAATTCTTAGAAGAGAGAAGTAGAATGGTGGTTGCTGGGGAGTAGAGGAATGCAAAAAAGGAGAGGTGCTGTTCAGCGTATGTACACTTTTAGTCATGCAAGATGAAAATGTTCTAGACACTGGCTTTAGAACGATGTGCATATAGGTAATATTGTACTATAAACTTAAACTTTTGTTAAAAAAGTAAAAAAAAAATCTCCTGGCCTACAGTCCACTTAAGTTGTTGTGAAAGCTATTTATAAGTCTAAAATTCTATTTTGTTTAAGTAGCATGATTTAGAAAAGATATAGGTATACATCTTATGTATCATGTAATTGATGCATTTTAAAAAGTTAAATCATATATTAGACATGAATAAACATTTATTTTTTACCTCAACCTCTGTGTATGTGTATAGCCAACATTGACCTTCCCATCAGTCATTCTAGAGGTCAAAGGGAATGGGCTATAAGTGTCTTATCACTCAGTAGGAACTGTCAGTTGAATTATTTTGAAGTAAGTTTAGGAATATACTTAATAAGTTGAATAATTATTTTTCTGTCCTTTTTCTCAGCTTTTCTTTCTAGACATATGTTAAATAAGTTTTCAATCATTGCCAGAAATTCTAAGGAAGTGAAATTCATTTGTTGTGTTATATTAAGGGTAATTGAAGGAGTTTTAATGTCATCTGCTGGAACAACAGCTGAATTCAGGGATGTTACATAACAGTCCCAGCATAACATCTATTGGATAACAAAGTCAGATATAGGCTGAGTATTATAAAAATAAGTGAGCTCATGTTGTAACCTCATATTGAATTCAGTCTTTGATTTGGATCTTAGAAGAATCTGTTTTATTCTCATTTGAGTAGTCATTATCCTTTACCTGTGTTTATGTTTTGTGTTATTAGATATGTGCCAGATTTACACTAAAACTGTTCATTATAGAGTACCCATGTACTGTAAATATTTAAAAGTGTACACACAGAAGTTATAAATATGAGTTAAAATTATTCTACATATAGCAACCACAAAGTCAGAAGATCTCTAATACTAACTTTCTGTGTTAGTAAATTCACGTTTCTAGGTTTTGATTTCTTGCTTGTAAGTGGAGGAGACTCAAGTAGACTGTTTTTAAGGTCTGCACTAGATCTAAGCTTTTCCAATAAGACATTACATTTTGTTGAGCCCCATGTGCCAAGCACTGGGCTAGATATACTTTGTGCATCATAATACCACAACAACCTTGTAAGAAAGATAACATTATAGTGTCCCATATCAGAAAACTAATAGGGCTTTTCTAAAAATCAACAACTGATATATAATACACTGAGAAAATATAGTAAGGCCTATCTACAAAATCCAATTCTTTGTAAGTCAAAATTCTACTCACTACATGCACCAAGAGTCAGAAAAGTCCACGATTTTGTGTCTCTCCTATCCTCTTATGGAATAGAAAGTGTTTCACAGATATTAGTGATTATGAAATATCTATTTTAATCTTAAACTAAAAAAAATTGGAAATCACAAGTGAGAAGTTTCATGGGCAAAATCTTTCTGGAAATCTCCCCAACATCCTTGCAGGCTTCTAGTTAATCCTAGTCATCGTCATGAGAACTATTTCCAGTTTCTCTAATTTTTAAAATCCCTTTCCAGCCAGAAACCCAGCCTAGAAGTGCTTGCAACTAGCCATCTGAGTTACAGCACTCAACAGAGACCAACATTATATTCCCTGGCATTGTTACCTTTCCCTCCCTCACTTTTTCTCCCGCAATGAAGAATGATTCATATAAAGGAAACTGAAATAGTAAAAACAGAAAAGAAAAAAATGAGAAAGACTGCTTAACAATTTTCCAGTTGTGGCTGGGGATGAGGAAATTGAAAACAAGCCAAGAATGCTTACTTTTCAGCCATGCCCTAGAATTCGTTTTGGTTTCAGTACAAGAGAATTGCTTCCATGAAGGAGAGCCACAAGGAGACTATGAGATCACTTTTTTTTTTTCCCCTTGATCAGAAGCAGAACTATTGTGAAGGGATCAGGCAGTCCCTGAAGAAGCCCCTGAAACAAACTGATTAGAAGAATCATGAAATACATTGGCCCCCTCCTCATCCACTCGTTTGCTGCCTCTACCCTCAGTATCACGGTCAGTGCAAAAGGCTGAGTTCTGTAGGAGATGTATTCAGTAACAAAAGAACAAGATTGAGCCTTGATAATTCAGGAAAATGAAACTTTGAGGAGGTTAAGCTTGCCATTTCTGAAGCAGGCATTCCTTCCAGAATATGCACGAGCGTCCTGGGGATGCCTCTTTGTACTCCTAATAGAGAAAGCACTTTGCTCTCACCAAGTAAGTTCTCATTACTTTTTTCCATTCTTTGCCCTACTCTCAGGGTGAGAGTGGGAAAAGAAAAGAAAACACAAAATGTTCGTTACTTAGCATCATGGATATTCCTTTTGTGTGGCTGAATCATTATTGTACTGAAATAATGCCCACTCCACTACTTAGAGTAAGTAAATGCTATCCCCGCCTTTCCTACTGATACCACAACCATCTCTCCAACCCCCAAGCCATCAGTGCGACTGTGTTTACTGATTTGTTAAATTCAGTTCTTGCAATAGCTGTTTCAAATATCACTGATTTTCCTTTAAAAATATTTCCCCACAAGGTACAGACTTTCAGACTCTCTGAGTTATTCATGGTTTAGATGTGAAGAAATTCTTTATGATATCTGAAAGTATGTTGCCAAAAAAACCCTGGGTAAAAGATGAATGTGTGCAAGAGGAGTTAGAATGAATTAGGAACATTTACCAAAATTACTTACTATGAACCTGTACAGTTCCAAACTCTTGCCAAGAGTCTATAAATATTATGTCCTTACTACTGGGAAGGAACTATTGCTGGTGCAGGGTTGGAGAATGCTAGAGGGCCAAGTTAGGTATCTAGTCATTCTTTGCTGGCACAGTAAGGACTTAAGATGTAGTAAAATAGCTAAAATAGAAAAGAAGCTGATTGGAAGCACTTACACAAAGAATCCTGGGGAGGAAAAAAAAATTAACTATGAGAGGTATTAACCTCATCTCTAAGAGGTATAAGCATTAGGTGGTAATGATAGATAACGGGAAAATCAAATAAAAGTGTTAGGCATCTGGCTAAACACACTTGGTACATCCATGCAAGGGAATGCTACTGAGCAATAAGGAACAAATTACAGATAAATCCAACAAGTTCGATGGATTTCAAGAGTAAAAAATTAGTCTTAAAGGGTTATATGTTCATGATTACATTTATGTAACTCTCTTGAAATACCATAAATTACAGCAATGGGGAACAGTTCAATAATTATAATGGATTAGATAAAAAGGAGTGAGTGTGGCTATAAAGAGGGAGCACAGAGAAGTTTCTTAGTGGTGACAGGACAGTTCTGTATTTCTATTCTGAAGATCTATTCAGATGATAAAATCTCAAAGAACTTTCAGTATATACACTACACAGACATACCAAAAAAATCCCAAATTATATTTTAATCAAAGATGATCAATGGCTCAAGAAGATAAGTTTTTTCTGAAGTCGTACCAGAATGTAAAGTGTGCATAAACACATACACACACATATATGACAATAAGTGATTTTAGTGATCAGAACTGCATGCATTTTCCAGTAATTCCTCATTTCCACTCCATGGCCACTAGATGTGGCCATGTCTAGATGTTTCTCTCTGATATTCCTATAATTGGAAATATTATAAAACAATAATCAAGAACAAATCTGTTAGTACAGAGAACTTTTCCATGTTACTTTATTTCAAACATAGCTTTAAAAAGTTTGGAAGTCTCTGGACTACAGTAAAAAAAAATCTAGAGTGGGCTCAGAGAAGAAAAGCATATATTATATTATTATATTATGTGAACACATCTAATTCAAACTTCTTAGACTCTTTTCCCAAAATGAAAATTGAAATGCTTTTTTAAAAAAAAAAAAAAAGAAAGAAAGAAAGCTGTGTTGGCTTTGTTATTCACAGACTATGTAAAGTTGGATATTTCCTTGGGCCTTAGTTTCCACAACAAGAAAAAGAATATTGGAAGTTTAAAAAGCCTGTTTTTTTTTTCACTTAAATTTTTATGCCAAAATTTTTATATCTACAATTATGTATAAACAAAAACAGATAAGTACGCGACTAAACCAGGGTTCTGGAGCCAAAACTAAAATCACTGGGCATCTTTCTTCCAGTGTTCAGCCTATTCAAAAACACCTATATGAGTATGTGTGCATTTATGCACTCTTTTGTGCACACACAAACATACATTTATACACTATCAGGTTGTAGAGTTAAATTTTATATAAATATTTGAACTGATTATGATAAAATGACTTTGCTGTTGTACAGTTGCTCAGTTATGTCTGATTCTCTGCAACCCTATGAACTGCCACACACCAGGCTTCCCTCTCCTTCACTATCTCCTTGAGTTTGCTAAAACTCATGACCATTGAGTCAGTGATGCCATCCAACCATGGCATCCTCTGTTGTCCTGTTCTCCTTTTGTCCTCAGTCTTTCCCAGCATAAAGGCCTTTTCCAGTGAGTCAGCTCTTCACATCAGGTGGCCAAAGT
Organism: Neotragus moschatus; assembly: GCA_006410615.1. Classification (NCBI taxonomy): domain Eukaryota; kingdom Metazoa; phylum Chordata; class Mammalia; order Artiodactyla; family Bovidae; genus Neotragus; species Neotragus moschatus. Next base: position 66,778 of record SJYA01003240.1, on the reverse strand, counting down.
GTTGGAGCTTCAGCTTCAGCATCAGGCCTTCCAATGAATATTCAGGGTTGATTTCCTTGTGGATTGACTGGTTTGATCTCCNGACTATGTAAAGTTGGATATTTCCTTGGGCCTTAGTTTCCACAACAAGAAAAAGAATATTGGAAGTTTAAAAAGCCTGTTTTTTTTTTCGCTTAAATTTTTATGCCAAAATTTTTATATCTACAATTATGTATAAACAAAAACAGATAAGTACGCGACTAAACCAGGGTTCTGGAGCCAAAACTAAAATCACTGGGCATCTTTCTTCCAGTGTTCAGCCTATTCAAAAACACCTATATGAGTATGTGTGCATTTATGCACTCTTTTGTGCACACACAAACATACATTTATACACTATCAGGTTGTAGAGTTAAATTTTATATAAATATTTGAACTGATTATGATAAAATGACTTTGCTGTTGTACAGTTGCTCAGTTATGTCTGATTCTCTGCAACCCTATGAACTGCCACACACCAGGCTTCCCTCTCCTTCACTATCTCCTTGAGTTTGCTAAAACTCATGACCATTGAGTCAGTGATGCCATCCAACCATGGCATCCTCTGTTGTCCTGTTCTCCTTTTGTCCTCAGTCTTTCCCAGCATCAAGGCCTTTTCCAGTGAGTCAGCTCTTCACATCAGGTGGCCAAAGTGTTGGAGCTTCAGCTTCAGCATCAGGCCTTCCAATGAATATTCAGGGTTGATTTCCTTGTGGATTGACTGGTTTGATCTCCATACTGTCCAAAAGACTCTTAAGAGTCTTCTCTAGCACCACAATTCAAAAACATCAATTTTTAAGCCCTCAGTCTTCCTACGGAGAAGGCAATGGCAACCCACTCCAGTACTCTTGCCTGGAAATTGCCATGGATGGAGGAGCCTGGTAGGCTGCAGTCCATCGGGTCATGAAGAGTCGGACATGACTGAATGACTTCACTTTCACTTTTCACCTTCATGCATTGGAGAAGGAAATGGCAACCCACTCCAGCATTCTTCCCTGGAGAATCCCAGAGTCAGACACAACTGAAGCAATTTAGCGGCAGAAGCAGTAACAGTCTTCCTAATGGTCCAGCTCTCATATCCGTACATGACTAGTGGAAAAAACATAGCTTTGACTATATGGACCGTTGTTGACAAAGTGATGTCTCTGCTTCTTAATACACTATATAGATTTGTGTATTAAAGGAGCAAGTGTCTTTTAATTTCAAGGCTGCATTTACTGTCCACAGTGATTTTGAAGAACAAGAAAATAAAATCTGTTACTGTTTCCACTTTCTCCCCATCTATTTGCCATGTAGTGATGGGATCAGATTCCAGGATCTGTGTTTTTTGAATATTGAGTTTTAAGCCAGCTTTTTCACTCATCAAAAGGCTCTTTAATTATCTTCACTTTCTGCCATTAAAGTGGTATCAATGACATATCCGAAATTATTGATATCTCTCCTAGCAGTCTTGATTCCATCTTGTGATTCATCCAGGCCAGCATTTCGAGTAATGTTCTCTGCATATAAGTTAAATAAGTTGGGTGACAGTATACAGCCTTGATGTACTCCTTTCTGAGTTTTGATCAAGTCTGCTGTTCCATGTCCAGTTCTAACTGGTGCTTCTTGTCCTACATATAGGTGTCTCAGGAGACAGGTAAGGTGGTCTGGTATTCACATCTCTTTAAGTACTTTCTACAGTTTGTTGTGATCCACACAAGTGAAGCAGAAGTAGATTTTTTTTTTCCTAATTCTTTTGGTTTTCTATGATCCAATGGATGTTGGCAATTTAATCTCTGTTTCCTCTGTCTTTTCTAAATACGGGTTGTACATCTGGAAGTTCTCGGTTCATGTACTGCTGAAGCCTAATTTGAAGGGTTTTGAGCATGATCTTGCTAGTATGTGAAATGAGTGTGCAATCATGTGGTAGTTTGAACATTCTTTGCAATAACCACTCATTGGGATTGGAATGAAAACTGACCTTTCTAGTCCTATGGCCATTGCTGAGCTTTCCAGATTTGCTGGCATATTGAGTGCATTACTTTAGCAGCATCATCTTTTAGGATTTTAAATAACTCAGCTGGTATTCCATCACCTCCACTAGCTTTGTTCATATTAATGCTTCCTAAGGCCCACTTGACTTCATATTCCAGGATATCTGGCTCTAGGGGAATGAACACACCATTTTGGTTATCCCAGCCATTAAGAGTAAAAATAGTTTCGAAGGTGCAAAAGCAAATACTTAAAATTATAGTTTCCATAAATGGCATTAATCTTACTAGATGCCGATACACTGCTTTATAATGCATTAATTTATATGTCCATTACAGAGTATACTTATGAATCTTAGCCAGTGAATAAGGCTTATAGACATATATCCATAGGTCACTATTTTAACTTTCAGTGACTTAACTACTAAAAAGATAGTTAATTTTTCATTTACATGTTGAACTTTTCCACTTTTTGTTCTGTGAATTGTCTTCAATACTCTTGCTTCATTTTTCAATTTAGTCTGTATTATAGATAGATTCTCTTATAGTTCAGTTGATAAGAATCTGCCTGCAATGCAGGAGACCCCAGTTCAATTCCTGAGTTGGGAAGATCTGCTGGAGAAGGGACAGGCTGCCCACTCCAGTATTCTCAGGCTTCAGTTGTAGCTTAGCTGGTAAAGAAACCACCTGCAATGAGGGGGACCTGGGTTTGATCCCTGGGTTGGGAAGATTCTCTGGAGAAGGGAAATGTTACCCACTCCAATATTCTGGCCTGGAGAATTCCATAGACTGTACAGTCCATGGAGTTGCAAAGAGTTGAACACGACTGAGCAACTTTCACCTTCACATAAATACAGTAAATCTTGCATGCATGCTAAGTCCTTTCAGTTGTGTCTGACTCTTTGCAACTCCATGGACTGTAGCCCACTAGGCTCCTCTGTCCATGGGATTCTCCAGGTAAGAATACTGGAGTGGGTTGCCATGCCCTCCTCCAGGGGATCATCCCCACCCAGGGATTGAAGCCCAGTCTCATGTGTTCTGCATTGCAGGTGGGTTCTTTTCCACTAGTGCCACTTGAGAAGCCCTTAGTGAACATTAGGTACTGCAGATACTTTTTTCCCAATCTATTGTTTCATCTATTCCTTTTTAAATAATATGCAAATCAATGATTTCTAATTTCTATCTTGTCAAATAGGGCTTGATTTCTAGTTTTTCAAATGTAATGGTTATATATGGTTCTTAAAAGGAGCTACAGTGCTTTATGTGACCTGATTCAGTTATATCTCTTAATCCGTCTCCCTCATCACTCACTTTCTTATACCTGCATACCTACCTTGCTTTTCCTTAAATGCCCAAGACACACTCCCACACTGGAACCTTTATAACAAACAACTTTCGACTTTGCCTAGGGTTCTTTTGCCCAAGGAACTGGCCTGAATAGGTAGTTTACCTACCTCAAGTCTTCTCTCCAATGCCACATTTTCAGTCCTACCTTATGGTAGGCGTTATTTAGTATTATAATCCAACCTACTGTCCATTCACCCACTCTGGCTTCATCATGCACAACCTCTCTTTCATTGCTGTATTTTCTTTATTCCTTTCTTCTTTTTTAATTTTATTATTTTTTATTTTATTATTATTATTATTTACTTATTTATTTTTTACTTTACAATACTGTATTGGTTTTGCCATAGATTGACATGAATCCGCCACAAGTGTACATGAGTTCCCAACCCTGAACCCCCCTCCCACCACCCTCCCCATATCATCTCTCTGGGTCATCCCAGGGCACCAGCCCCAAGCATCCTATATCCTGTATCGAACCTAGACTAGCGATTCGTTTCTTACATGATAGTATACATGTTTCAGTATAATTCTTCCAAATCATCCCATCCTCTCCCTCTCCCACAGAGTCCAAAAGTCTGTGTTATTTCTACAAAATCAATAATATAATTATTTATTTTGCTTATTATTTATTGTCTGCTATTTATTAAACTTGGAACTCTGTGTTTTGTACATTGATGAACTCAAACACTGAATATAAATAAGATTCAATAAATAGGTAGGAATGAAGAATGTATTCACTTTTTAGTTTTTAATGAGAGATCTCTTACATTATTTTAGTATTATATTATCACTATTTTTACATTTAGGTTTGGTCTCTGTCCTAAATGGTATTTATTTTCCTGCATAATATAGCAGAGTGATCCACTTAATAAAAGTGAATGATTGACTAGATGGATCGTGGTTCTTTCAGCTTTATTTTATAAATAACATACCTCTTTCCTCTGAATTAAAATAGCATCTCTATTATACATTAAATTATAATGCATATTTAAAGCCAAGACTGGATCCTCATTTCTTTTTCCGTAACCCTTTTTTTTTCCCCCATCCAGTGTTATACTGATGCAATTAAGGTAGTTTGGGAATATGATCACTATTTAGAACTGCATCCCATTTGTACTGACAATTTCCCCCGCCTTGCTTAATTTTCCACTTCTGACATACTTTTCAAGTTATAACCTATACTACAATTTTACTTATTGATTGTGTTTATTGACTATATTTTATTTATCCTTTCTAGAATACATGTTTGATGAGGTGAAGGGATTTATTTCTGTTGTTAACATATTTATCCCTATGTTTCACAGAGGGCAAATACATGGATGTAAGTACCAAATAATATCTTTATTTTTTTTTTATCTTCTTCTTCGATTGATCCTTTGATCATTATGTAGTGGCCTTCTTTGTCTCTTTTCACAGCTTTTGTTTTAAAGTCTATTTTGTCGGATATGAGTATCGCTACTCCTGCTTTCTTTTGGTCTCTATTTGCATGGAATATCTTTTTCCAGCCTTTCACTTTCAGTCTGTATGTGTCTCTTGTTTTGAGGTGGGTCTCTTGTAGGCAGCATATATGGGGATCTTGTTTTTGTATCCATTCAGCCAGTCTTTGCCTTTTGGTTGGGGCATTGAATCCATTTACATTTAAGGTAATTATTGATAAGTATAATCCCGTTGCCATTTACTTTACTGTTTTGGGTTTGGGTTTATACTCCCTTTTTTGTGTTTCCTGTCTGGAGAATATCCTTCAGCATTTGTTAGAGAGCTGGTTTTGTGGTGCTGAATTCTGTCAGCTTTTGCTTGTCTGTAAAGCTTTTGATTTCCCCTTCATATTTGAATGAGATCCTTGCTGGGTACAGTAATCTGGCCTGTAGGTTATTTTCTTTCATCACTTTAAGTATGTCTTGCCATTCCCTCCTGGCCTGAAGAGTTTCTGTGGAGAGATCAGCTGTTATCCTTATGGGAATCCCCTTGTGTGTTATTTGTTGTTTTTCCCTTGCTGCTTTTAATATTTGTTCTTTGTGTTTGGTCTTTGTTAATTTGATTAATATGTGTCTTGGNTTTTGATTTCCCCTTCATATTTGAATGAGATCCTTGCTGGGTACAGTAATCTGGGCTGTAGGTTATTTTCTTTCATCACTTTAAGTATGTCTTGCCATTCCCTCCTGGCCTGAAGAGTTTCTGTGGAGAGATCAGCTGTTATCCTTATGGGAATCCCCTTGTGTGTTATTTGTTGTTTTTCCCTTGCTGCTTTTAATATTTGTTCTTTGTGTTTGGTCTTTGTTAATTTGATTAATATGTGTCTTGGGGTGTTTCGCCTTGGGTTTATCCTATTTGGAACTCTCTGGTTTTCTTGGACTTGGGCGATTATTTCCTTCCCCATATTAGGGAAGTTTTCAACTATTATCTCCTCAAGTAATTTCTCATGGTCTTTCTTTTTGTCTTCTTCTTCTGAGACACCTATAATTCGAATGTCGGAGCATTTTATATCGTCCTGGAGGTCTCTGAGATTGTCCTCATTTCTTTTAATTCGTTTTTCTTTTTTCCTCTCTGATTCATTTATTTCTACCATTCTATCTTTTATTTCACTAATCCTATCTTCTGCCTCTTGTTATTCTACTATTTGTTGCCTCCAGAGTGTTTCTGATCTCATTTATTGCATTATTCATTATATACTGATGCTTTTTTATTTCTTCTAGGTCCTTGTTAAATCTTTTTTGCATCTTCTCAATCCTTGTCTCCAGATTATTTATCTGTGATTCCATTTTGAGTTCAAGATTTTGGATCATTTTAACTAACAATATTCTGAATTATTCCTCATGTAGATTCCCTATCTCTTCCTCTTTGGTTTGGTGGACATTTCTCCTGTTCCTTTACCTCCTGGGTATTCCTCTGTCTCTTCATCTTGGTTATATTGCTGCGTTTGTTGTGACCTTTCTATATTCTAGGTATTTGCGGAGTTCTCTTTATTATGGAATATCCTCCCTATAGGCGGGGTTGTATCAGTGGGTTGTTAAGGTTTCTTGGTTAGAGAGGCTTGTTTTGGAGGTCTGGTGTATGGAGCTGGATTTCTTCTCTCTTGAGCTTGGAGTATCACTATACGGCTGCCCCAGCAAAGTGCAGCGTCCACTCCCAACCCTGGAGGAAGGGTGTCTCCTCACTGCCGCCCCTCCCGACCCTCAACGTGGGACAGCTTCTCCAAGCCCTCGCGCGTCAGCACAACCACCGATCTTTGGATGCGAGTTGATCTTCCCAGTCCCTAACCCTGCCCTCGGACGTGGGGACTTTGCATAATTCCTCTCAGGCAGACTGAGTGCGCTGGTCGTTGCAGCCACCCGTGCTGAATGCTGATCAATCAGTGCCCCTTCCCAGCCCCCGACCCTGTCCTCAGACGTAGGGTAGACCTCCCAGCCCCAGACCCTGGCCTCGGATGTGGGTGGCTCCTCTCGGTCGCCACCCCTGACATCGGACACGGGGTGGTTCTTTCCAGCCCCCGACCCTGACCTCGGACACGATGTGGCTCCTCTAAGCTGTTCCTGTGCCGTTGCAGCCTGGCACTCTCGGCCGCTACCCCTGACATCGGAAGAGAGGTGGTTCCTCTCAGCTGTTCCTGTACCACCACAGCCCGGGACTCTCAGCCACTGTCTCTGTCCTCTGATGTGGGGTAGCTCCTTTCAGCCACACTGAGTGGGAAGTGGGGTGGCTCCTCTCAGCTATTCCTGTGCTGTCGCAGTCTGGCACTCTCGTCCGCTGCCCCTGACTTCGGAAGTGGGGTGGCTCCTCTCATCCTTTCCTGCGCCATCACAGTCCGGGACTCTCGGCCGCTGTCTCTTGGACTCAGGGTGGCTCCTCCCGGCTGCCTCCCTGCCCTCGGATGAGGGGTGGCTCCTCTCAGCCGTGAGCCGGCTTCCAGCCGCCTGAGCTTACAATGGTCCATTTTTTGATTGGGTCATCTATTTTTCTGGAATTGAGCTTCAGGAGTTGCTTGTATGTTACTGAGATTAATTACTCATCAGTTGCTTCATTTGCTAGTATTCTTTCCCATTCTGAAGGCTGTCTTTTTCACTCTGCTTATAGTTTCCTTTGTTGTGCAGAAGCTTTTATTTTTAATTAGGGCCCATTTGCTTATATTTGCTTTTATTTCTAATATTCTGTGCGTGGGTCATAGAGGATCCTGCCGTGATTTATGTTGGAGAGTATTTTGCCTATGATTTCCTCTAGGACTTTTATAGTTTCTGGTCTTCTATTTAGATATTTAGTCCATTATGAGTTTATTTTTGTGTATGGTGTTAGAAAGTGTTCCAGTTTATTTATTTATTTATTTATTTTTAGAAATGGGTGGCCAGTTTCCCCAGCACCACTTGTTAAAGAGATTATCTTTTCTCTATTGTATAATCTTGCCTCCTTTGTCAAATATAAGGTGTCCACAGGTGCATGGATTTATCTCTGGGCTTTCTATTCTGTTCCATTGATCTATATTTCTGTATTAGTGCCAGTACCATACTGTCTTGATGACTATGTCTTTGTAGTAGAGCCTGAAGTCAGGCAGGCTGATTCCTTCCGTTTCATTTTTCTTTCTCAAGATTGTTTTGTGTACTCGAGGTTTTCTGTATGTCCATGCAAATTGTGAAAATATTAATTCTAGTTCTGTAAAAAATACTGTTGGTATCTTGATAGTGATTGCATTCAATCTATAGATTTTTTTGGGTATTACACTCATTTTCACTATATTCTTTCTTCCCATTCATGAACATGGCCTATTTCTCCATCAATTTGTGTCTTCTTAGAATTCTTTCACCGGTGTTTCATAGATTTTTTATTTATATATGTCTTTTCTTTCTTTAGGTAGATATATTCCTAAGTATTTTATTCTTTTCGTTTCAATGGTGAATGGAACTGTTTTCTTAATTTCTCTTTCTGTTTTCTCATTGTTAGTGTATAGGGATGCAAAGGATTTCTGTGTGTTGACTTTATATCCTGCAATTTTACTATATTCATTTATTAGCTCTAGTGATTTTCTGCTGGAGTCTTTATGGTTTTCAGTGTATAGGAACATGTCATCTGTAAACAATGAGATTATTGCTTCTTCTTTTCCAGTTAGGATTCTTTTTATTTCTTTTTTTTTGTTCTGATTGCTGTGGCCAAAACTTCCAAAACTATGTTGAATAGTAGTGATGAGAGTGGGCACTCTTGTCTTGTTCCTGACTTTAGGGGAAATGCTTTCAATTTTTCAGAGCTTAGGATACTGTTTGCTGAGGGTTTGTTATGTATGCATATGTGTGTGTGTGTGTATATATATATATATATATATNCAGTTAGGATTCTTTTTATTTCTTTTTTTTTGTTCTGATTGCTGTGGCCAAAACTTCCAAAACTATGTTGAATAGTAGTGATGAGAGTGGGCACTCTTGTCTTGTTCCTGACTTTAGGGGAAATGCTTTCAATTTTTCAGAGCTTAGGATACTGTTTGCTGAGGGTTTGTTATGTATGCATATGTGTGTGTGTGTGTGTATATATATATATATATATATATGTATGTGTATATATATATATGTATATATATATTTTATTTATATATAAATATATATCATAATATGTTGAAGTATGTTCCTTCTATTCATGCTTTCTGGAGGGCTTTTATCATAAATGGATGTTCAATTTTGTCAAAGGCTTTTTCTGCATCTGTTGAGATAATCATATATTTTTTTCGGTTTGTTTGTTTTAATTTGTTAATGTGGTATATTACATTGATTGATTTGTGGATATTGAAGAATCCTTGCATCCCTGGGATAAAGCCCACTTGGTCATGACATAAGATGCTTTTCCTATGTTGTTAGATTCTGTTTGCTAATATTATGTTAAGGATTGCTGCGTATATGATCATCAGTGATATTGGCCTGTAATTTTGTTTATTTGTGGCATCTTTGTCTGGATTTGCTATTAGGGTGATGGTGGCCTCATAGAATGAGTTTGGATTTTAACCTTCCACTGCAATTTTCTAGAAGAGTTTGAGTAGGATATGTGTTAGCTCTTTTCTAAATTTTTGGTAGAATTCAGCTTTGAAACTGTCTGGTCCTGGGCTTTTGTTTGCTGGAAGATTTCTGATTACAGTTTCCATTTTCGTGTATTTGATGGGTCTGTTAAGATTTTCTATTTCTTCCTGGTTCACTTTTGGAAAGTTGTGCTTTTCTAAGAATTTATCCATTTCTTCCAAGTTGTTCATTTTATTGGCATATAGTTGTTGATAGTAGTCTCTTATCATCTTTGTATTTCTTTCTTGTCTGTTGTAATTTCTTCTTTTTCATTTCTAATTTTATTGATTTGATTTTTCCAGTTTTAGTTTTCTTGAGTCTAGCCAAAGGTTTGTCAATTGGATTTATTTTCTCAAAGAAACAGTTTTGCCTTTCTTGACTTTTACTATGGTCTTTTTTTTTTCTTTTTTGCATTTATTTCTGCCCTAATTTATAAACATAAATTTATTTATTTTAATTGAAGGTTTATTACTTTACAATACTGTATTCTGTCCTTCTACAAATGCTGAGGTTCTTCATTTCTTCCTTTTCAAATGGCTTTAGCTGTAGAATTAGGTTATTTATTTGACATTTTTGTTGTTGTTGATTCTTAAGGGTAGCCTGTATTGATATGAATCTTCACCATAGCACAGCTTTTACAGTTTCCCGTAGGTTTTGGATTAATTGTGTTTTCATTTTCATTTGTTTCTATATATTTTGACTATTTTTTCTTTATTTCTTCTGTGATTTGTTGGTTATTCCGCAGCATGTTTTTCAGCCTTCATGTGTTGGAATTTTTAATAGTTTTTCTCTTGTTCAGTTCAGTTCAGTTCAGTCACTCAGTCATATCCAAATCTTTGCAACCCCATGAATTGCTGCACGCCAAGTTTTCATTCCTTCACCAAATTCCGGCCTTCACTCAGACTCATGTGCATTGAGTCAGTGATGCCATTCAGCCATCTCATCCTCTATCGTCCCCTTTTCCTACTGCCCCCAATCCTTCCCAGCATCAGAGTCTTTCCCAATGAGTCAGTTCTTTGCATGAGGTGGCCAAAGTACTGGCATTTCAGCTTTAGCATCATTCCCTCCAAAGAAATCCCAGGGCTGATCTCCTTCAGAATGGAATGGTTGGATCTTCTTGCAGACCAATGGACTCTCAAAAGTCTTTTCCAACACCACAGTTCAAAAGCTTCAATTCTTTGGCACTCAGCCTTCTTCACAGTCCAACTTTCACATCTATTCATGACCACTGGGAAAAACTATCCCCTTGACTAGACGGACCTTAGTCGGCAAAGTAATGTCTCTGCTTTTGAATATGCTATATAGTTTGATCATAACATTTCTTCAAAAGAGTAAGCATCTTTTAATTTTATGGCTGAAGTCACCATCTGAAGCAATTTTGGAGCCCCCCAAAAAGCCTGACACTGTTTCCACTGTTTCCCCATCTATTTCCTATGGAGTGATAGGACAGGATGCAATGAACTTCGTGTTCTGAAAGTTGAACTTTAAGCCAACTTTTTCACTCTCCTCCTTCACATGCATCAAGAGCACTCTTAGTTCTTCTTCACTTTCTGCCACAAGGGTGGTGTCGTCTGCATTTCTGAGGTTATTGAGATTTGTCCCGACAACCTTGATTCCAGCTTGTGTTTCTTCCATTCCAGCGTTTTTCATGATGTACTCTGCTTAGAAGTTAAATAAGGAGGGTGACAATATACAGCCTTGACGTACGCCTTTTCCTGTTTGGAAAAAGTCAGTTTTTCCATGTCCACTTATAACTGTTCCTTACTGACCTGCACACAGGTTTCTCAAGAGGCAGGTCAGGTGGTCTGATATTTCCATCTCTTTCAGAATTTTCCACAGTTTATTGTGATCCACACAGTCAAAGGCTTTGGTATAGTCAATAAAGCAGAAATAAATGTTTTTCTGGAACTCTCTTGCCTTTTCCATGATCCAGAGGATGTTGGCAATTTGGTCTCTGGCTCCTCTGCCATTTTAAAACCAGCTTGAACATCAGGAAGTTCACAGTTCACGTATTGCTGAAGCTTGGCTTGGAGAATTTTGAGCATTAATTTACTAGCATGTGAGATGAGTGCAATTGTGCGGTCGTTGGAGCATTCTTTGACATTGTCTTTCTTTGGGATTGGAATGAAAACTGACCTTTTTCAGGCCTGTGGCCACTGCTGAGTTTTCCAAATTTCCGAGTATATAGAGTGTAGCACTTTCACAGCATCATCTTTCAGGATCTGAATCAGCTCAACTGGAAATCCATCACCTCCACTAGCTTTGTTCATAGTGATGCTTTCTAAGGCCCACTTGACTTCATATTCCAGGATTTCTGGCTCTAGATGAGTGATCACACTGTCATGATTATCTGGGTCGTGAAGATCTTTGTTGTACAGTTCTTCTGTGTATTCTTGCCACCTCTTCTTAATGTCTTCTGCTTCTGTTAGGTCCATACTATTTCTGTTCTTTCTCGGACCCATCTTTGCATGAAATGTTACCTTGGTATCTCTAATTTTCTTGAAGAGATCTCTAGTCTTTCCCATTCTGTTCTTTTCATCGTTTTCTTTGCATTGATCACTGAAGAAGGCTTTCTTATCTCTTCTTTCTATTCTCTGGAACTCTCCATTCAGATCCTTATATCTTTCCTTTTCTCCTTGTTTTTCATCTCTCTTCTTTTCACAGCTAATTGTAAGGCCTCCGCAGACAGTCATTTTGCCTTTCTGCCTATCTTTTCCATGCGGATGGTCTTGATCCCTGTCTGAAGGAACTTAATGTGGACACAATAGGGAAGCAGAGATGTGCCTGCCAATGGGACTTTCTGTTTGGGCCTGACATGCTTGCAAACAAGTTGTCCCTCCAGGGAGTCTGGACACAGCCCTAAGATTAATGGTCCCTTGCAAACAAAGGAACATTCTGTTCTTGAGATAAGGAGGAAAAAATGGGCTCTGAACAGACTCTGCAGTAAACAGGACTTTCACTCCCTTTGTCTGTACGATAACATTTTATGCAGATGTGCTGTACTGAAAAGGCTTAGTCATGTAGTATGGGATTCCGCCTAAGGGGTGGGGGAAGGCTATATAAAATAAACCAGAGGTTTGTTGCACAGAACTTTTTCCTCCAGATGGACTTATGTCTTTGTCTGTCTTTTGTGTGTGTCTTGTCTTTGTGTCATTTCACTCATAACATCTGTCTCCCAACGTGGGACACGAGTGAAACGGAAAGGGTGAGAAACCCCGGGGGATTTTATATCCATAGCAGGGGAACTTTCGGGAGAATTATGGGGAATTTCTCATCATTACAGACACAATACATGGACTTAGTCAAAGGACTTCTCCACTCGATTGACGTTAAGGTTTCGACTCGCTGATTGAGCGAGCCCTTTCATTTGGTGGAGCAACATTGTTATTGGTTTCAATATCAAACTAAGTTACAGTTAAACTTAAAGGAATGGTAAATAATTCAAAAAGAATTGTGAAAGCAACATCAGAAGGGTAATGTAAATCATTTAAAGTTATGGACCTTATGTAGTGCTATAACACAGGCTTTGACTCTGCCATCTACTGATAGTGAAACTAAATCAAATGCTTCAGTAAAAGGAGAAGCAGTTTATGAGGATGTGCCCAGTGTTGGTGAGGCTTCTGCATTGCCTAAGGGTAAGGATACTAATGGATCTCCCCCTGCAGCTGGTGAGTCATCTGATGATTCTGAATCGGATTCAGAGGTTTCTTCGGTTTTGTCAGAGGAAGGCAATGAGATTAAAAAAATGACCCACCTATTTCAGGAGTGGTGGAAAACTCATAAGGATGAGAAGAAATCTACGCCTTCTGCTCCTCCTTATGCTTCTCTTTTTCCTGCTGTGGTTGGTCGGCCTGATGTAGGTGGAAAATATTGTCAGTTCTCTTTTCCTTTGTCTATGCTTTATGATGATTTGCCTGCTGCCCCTGGTGGTTTCTTTGATCCGCCGCAGTTATTTTTTATACAAAGATAGGAAAATGCTAACGTGGTAAATGTTCAATACACTCCCCTAGAATAGAAATTTTTTAAAGATCTTAAAACTGCAGTTGCACAGTACGGTCCTTAGTCTCCCTTTGTCTTGGCTATGTTGGAATCATTGGGAAAAGGTAAATTGATTATTCCATTAGATTGAGAATGGATTTCTCAAGCTGTCCTGGAGGGATCTCAATGGCTGCAGCTCTGTAGTTAGTGGGAAGGAGAAGCCAGAAAACAAGATCGAATTAATGAGAGACAAAATCTCCCTCGTCCTCTTGAAGATAAACTGATGGGAGAGGGCTTTAAGAGAGCAGGCTCAATATACTGATCAGGACTTGCAGTAAGTCCGCCAGGTTTCTTTTAGGAGAATGGCACCATTGTGGTGCCTACTGGCCAGGCCCAGCCCTCCTTTGTTAAAATAATTCAGGGTCCCAATGAACCATGTACTGATTTTCTAGCAAGATTGAGGGTAGCTATGGAAAGAGCTGTAGGGAGAGATGAAATTTCAGAGATAGTATTACAAACCTTAGCATGTGAGAATGCAAATCCGGAATGTAAACGCATAATGGGACTCTTAAAGGGATAGGGTGCATCAGTGGCTGGATATATTAAAGCTTGCTCTGGACTAGGGGGAACAGAAAATCATGCTAATATTTTTGCTACAGCCTTGGCCAAACCTATGAGACCACAAAAGGGAGGTAATTGTTTCCATTATTAAAAACTCGGTCATATGAAAAAGGACTTTCGAAAATTAAAAGCTGATCAAGGTGCTATTCCTAAAGATAGATCCCAAACTGGGAGAAATAAGACTCCTCCTGGACCTTGCCACCGGTGTGGAAAGGGGCTTCACTGGACCAATGAGTGTAGATCTAAAGCGGATAAGATGGGCAATCTGATATCAGGAAACTACCCTGCAGGCGTAAGTCTTCAGGGCCCAGAAACAATACCGGAGACTTCTCCCTATCCTCCTGCTGCCCCACCTGCCCCGGCTCTGTTCCATGATGAGACAATGCATCATTAAAGGGACCACAAATGATGATTTCAGACTTAAAGTCTGCTGCTTCGGGGAGTGCTGCTGCTGTTTGCCATTAGCTGAGAATGTTCTTTCATCACCTGGAGGAGGAGTTTACAAATTAAAAACAAATGTATTCGGACCACTGCCTAAAGGCACTATTGGTTTGATAATAGGCAGCAGCGCAGCCTTGAGAGGTTTAACCATAATCCCTGGGGTAATAGACCCCGATTATTTTGGGGAAGTTTTAATTATGGTTTCTACTTCTACCACACTCTCATTGTTAGCTGGGGAGCACATTGCTCCTTTTTTGGCTTTTCCTAACAAACGAACAGGAGGCTTTGGAAGTACAGGGCGACATATATTTTGGGAAATGCTTAACAAAGGTTCTCACCTCGTTGTCTCTTTGATAATACAAGGAAAAAAGTTTGAAGGATTGGTAGACACTGGAGCGGATGTTTCAGTTATTTCTTCCCGACAATGGCCCCAAGATTGGAGTAAAGAGAAAAGTCCTCTTATGCTGATGGGACTAGGTTCCGTTGCCAATGTCTGGAAAAGCACTCACCCTTTACAATGTCAGTTTCATGACGGAAAATCAGTATTTGTAACCTTTTATATTGTTAACATACCTATCAATGCATGGGAAAGAGATCTTCTTTCCACCTTGGGGGCTTCTGTGACTATCCCATTGGGAAACTGGTAGCCACTGCTCAAATTTCTCGAGCACTCCCATTGAAATGGCTAATAGTCCAAAATGCGTTGAGCAGTGGCCATTACCACAAATGAAGCTCGAGGCTTTAGAACAATTAGTACAAGAACAACTCCAATTTGGTCATATAGAGCCCTCTACCTCCCCTTTGAATTCTCCTGTCTTTGTTGTAAAAAAGAAATCTGAAAAGTGGAGGATGGTAACTGATTTAAGAGAAATTAATAAATGCATTGACCCTGTGGCAGAAAAACATCTAACCCCCACCCATGCATAAACTAAAAGTTCGAGTTAAAACTTTACTAGGTCAGAAAGACCCGCTGCCCTAAGCAAAACCACAAATTTGCTCAAGCTGAGTTTACTCAAGATAAGTTTGCCCAAGATAAGGAAGTAGAAAAGAAAAAAAAAAAAAGGGTCTTGCCAAACCACAAATGCCACAATGAACAACTCGATGTTAGTTTCAAATAGACCAATGATAGTTTGCCAAGTAACTTAGACCCCTTCCCCAAGCCTAAAAAGTATAAAATTTCTGTTTTACGGGGAGACAGGGTTCCTTCTTCCAACTTGCTGTGAGGGGGCCTGTTCCGGATCCGTGAATAAAGGCAATTGCAACTTGGTTGGTCTCTCTGGTGGTCTCTGTGGTGGACGGTCCCAATATTTGGGGGCTCGTCCGGGATCCCACTGCTGCGGAGACCACAGTGAACCATACTTCGGGAAAACCTGCATGGCGCTGGTAAGTCAGGTTTATTTCTGGATATCTGGTGCACACAACTGCAGACTCAGGGCTGTACGTGGACGGCGGGACGCCGCCTCAGAGTCTCATACAGTAGCCGATCGTGGCGACGACTCTGAGAGGCCAGGTTATCTGGTTTATTCTGACTTCTTGATTTCCCCTGTCTTTGGTTGCCATGTGTCTGTTCGTGTGCATCACTGTCTAAAATCTACCTCTCCCTCCCAGCCAGGATGGGACAAGGTAGTTTGAGCAGCGCTTTGAGCCTGCTCGAGTGTCTAATTGACAATTTTGCCGATTTTAGGCGAAGAGCAGAGGGATATGGCACGTCTGTAAATGTCTTTGATTTAAGAAAATTCTGTACATTGATGCATGGGCCGAAATTATTTGAGACAATCCAACCTACTTGAGGAATTGCGGCGGCCGGGAGCCAATGAGACCTAACGATAGAGGGGGCACTCATCACACATTATGGTTATGCGCCAGTCTAAATCACGAGAACCGGCCGCCCCTGTATTGACCTCAACCCCTGAGTCCCCTCCATATAGACGATCCCCTCCCTACTCTGGGAAGGGACCCCAAAAAGAGTCACCCCAATCCCCCGATTCGACAGTGAGCGCCACCACTGGAGGCCCTATGGACGCAACCACCCCGTTGGTTAGCCCCCCCCCCCATACCTGTGCGGGGACTCTTTTTGGGCTTACAGAGTCTGCTGGGATATACCCATTGCGGGAAATGGGAAAATTGGTCCCTACGGGAGGACCTATGCAGATGTATATCCCTTTCACTATTTCTGATTTATATAACTGGAAGAGCCACACCCCCCCCCCCTTTTTCAGATGATCCCCAGGCAGTCATTACCCTCCAGGAGTCCGTTTTTTATACTCAGCAGCCCAATTGGGATGACTGCCAACAACTGCTCAGTACTTTGTTTACCATTGAAGAGAGGGAACAGATTAAAACTGAGAGCAGGAAGCAGGTTCCAGACAATCAGGGAGAGCTAACAACAGACCCCAGACTAACTGAGGAAGTTTTCCCCTTCACCCACCCTGCTTGGAATCATAATAGTAAGGGAGGGTTGGGCTCTCTCAACCGGTACCACCAGACTCTAATAGCTGGGCTCCGTGCAGCCACCTGGAAGCCCACCAATATGGCAAAAATAACAGAAGTGAGACAAGGACCCAAGGAAAGTCCCACTAGCTACCTGAAGAGACTTATCCAAGCTTATAAAACTTGGAGTCCCATTGATTCTGGGGCCCCAGAGAACCGGGTGGCAGTGGTGCTATCCTTTGTGGCCCAAGCAGCCCCAGACATTAGAAAGAAATTACAGAAACTTGAGGGGTTTGAGGGTAAGTCTCTGTCTGAGCTGCTAATTGTAGCCCAGAAGGTAGTTGAAAATCGGAAGGACCCTGTACGAGCCACCCAGGAGCTCACAAGGAAGATGGCCAAGGTTTTCCTTGCATGAGAGGTTGCTACAAATTCCTCAAATAAAAACGCCATGAAGGGAGGGCCATGAGGAAATCTAGGACAGAACCAGTGCACTTATTGTAAAAAAAAGAAGGGCATTGGAAGTGCGAGTGCCCTAAGAAACCAAAGAAGGGTGATCGACTGGTCCCGGTCCTAGTAGAGAAAACCGAATAGAGGGGTCGGGGTTCCCTGAGCCCCCGGGAACCCAGGATAACCCTTTCAGTCAGGGGCCAGAAGATTGACTTTCTAGTGGACACAGGGGCTACTCACTCGGTGGTACAACGTCCAGTAGGACTCCTCTCCGGAGATACTGTTCAAATAGTGGGGGCCACAGGCAGGCCGAAACGTTACCCCTTGTCAGCCGTGTGTATATTGGACCTGGGATGTGGAACTGTTACTCACTCCTTCCTGGTTATCCCTGAGTACCCCGAACATCTCTTCGGAAGAGACTTATTACAAAAAATGGGTGCCACCATTTCTTTTGCCCCAAACCGTGATGCTGAAGTTATGACTGGGGGGAAGATCCTTGTTTCACTGCCCCTTCGGGAGAAATACAGACTATATGAGACCTCGATAGGAGACCCCAACAGTGACCTCCTGAGCCAGTGAAAAAAGAAAATTCCTGGAGTTTAGGCTGAAGGGACCCTCCCCCCCCCGCGCTCGCAAAACATCAAGCCCCCATTGTCGTTCAACTGACGACAACTGCCTCCCCTATTCGTATAAAGCAGTACCCTATCAGCCTGGAGGCAAGAGAGAGGATTAAAGTACACATAGATTACTGGGAGCTAGAATTCTGGTGCCGTGCCAGTCCGCTTGAAGCACTCCACTCCTCCCAGTGAAAAAGCTCGGGTCCCAAGATTATTGTCCAGTTCAGGACCTGAGGAAAGTCAACAAGCGGGTTGAGACTATTCACCCAACCGCTCCTAACTCGTATACTTTCCTCAGTCTATTGCCCCCAGAGAAAAAATGATATAGTGTTCTAGACTTGAAGGATGCCTTTTTTAGCCTCCCTCTGGTTCCAGTCAGTAAGACCCTTTTTGCTTTCAAATGGACTGATCCCAGGAAGGGGATATATGGGCAATTGACCTAGACGAGGTTGCCCCAAGGTTTCAAGAATTCACCCACACTCTTCGACGAGACCTTGAACCAAGACCTGTGAAAATATAGAGAAAAACATCCTGAGGTCACCTTTCTCCAATATGTTGATGATCTCCTTGTGGCAACCTCAACTACCCACAGTGCGAGCAGGCCACTGAGGACCTGCTCCACACGCTATCTCAACTTGGGTATTGTGTGTCTGCTAAAAAGGCCCAGCTCTGCAAGCAAGAAGTTACATACCTCGCATATAAAATCAGCCGAGGCCAAAGGACTGTCCCACAGCAGGATCCGGGCTATCCTCCAGATACCGTGGCTGGAAACAAAAAGACAAGTACAGGAGTTCCTAGGGGCTGTGGGGTATTGCAGGCTTTGGATCCCAGGCTTTGCTGAGATAGTAAAACCTCTGCATAAAGTGATGAGCAGTAGAGACCCTGCCCTTAAATGGATGAAAAAAGCAGAAGCAGCCTTCCAGGATCTGAAGACTGCACTGGTGAGTGCCCCCGCCTTGAGTCTGCCCAATCTGGACAAATCCTTCAGGCTACTTGTAGCCAAGTCAAACGGGGTAGCTAAAGGGGTGCTAACGCAGGACCTAGGCCCCTGAAAAAGACCTGTTGCCTACTTGCCAAAGAAACTAGACCCTGTAGTGTCAGGATAGCCAGGTTGCCTCAGAACTGTTGTGCAGCAGCCTTGCTGGTAAAAGAGGTTACCAAGTTAACCTTTGGACAAACTCTGGAGGTGGCCTCCCACCACAACCTTGAGGGCCTCCTTAGAGCACCCCTGGAAAGATGGCTATCCAACGCCAAAATTACCCACTACCAAGTACTGCTCCTCGACCCCCCTCGAGTCTCCATTTTCCACACAGCTGCTCTAAACCCTGCTACTTTTCTCCCGGACCCTGATCCCTAGACTCCACCGCACCACTGTTCTGAGTTCCTGGATACACTGACCAGCGGACGACAAGATCTGACTGATGTGCCACTCCCATGTGCGGAGGTTACTCTCTACACTGACGGGAGCAGCTTCGTTCAGGATGGAACCAGGTACATGGGGGCAGCTGTGGTAACCAAAGACTCTGTCATCTGGTCCTCTCCGTTGCCAACTGGGACCTCTGTGCAAAGAGTGAAACTGATTGCTTTGACTAAGGCTTTGAAATAGAAAAAAGGAAAGAGCCTGAACATCTACACTGACAGCAGGTATGCTTTTGCTACTGTGCATGTGCATGGGTCCCTGTACAAGGAAAGGGGACTCATAACGGCCTGGGGGAAGAAGATAAAGAATGCCTCCGAAATCATGGACCTTTTGTCAGCTGTTTGGGAGCCACGTGAAGTAGCCATTATGCACTGCAGAGGGCACCAAAGCGGAGATGACTCTGTAGCATGAGGCAACCGGCTTGCTGATAAAACAGCACGACTTGTCGCCCTAAGACTAGTAGGGCCGGCGAGCCTCACTCTATTCCTTCGAACCCCAGGGCTCCCCGAGGAGTCCCCTGTGTACAATGAGAAAGAAAAGGGGCTATGCCAGAGATTGGGAGGACAGCCAGCAGAGCAAGGATGGATAATCCTCCCTGACAACCGCGTGCTAGTTCCGGAGACTATAGGTTGAGCTCTTCTCTCGGAAATTTATCAAGCCACGCACCTGAGAGGAAACAAACTCGCTGAGCTCCTGCAGAGTAAGTATATAATTTGTGAAGTCTACAGACTGGCTCAGGATGTGGCTGCCCAATGTCTCACCGGTGCCAAGGTAAATGCTAACCTGACCAAGGCCATTGGAAAAGGGGTACGCCACCAGGGAGACAAGCCAGGGGAAGACTGGGAACTGCACTTCACTGAAATGCCCCCGACCCGAGGAGGATACCAATATTTGCTTGTCTTTGTGGACACGTTTTCGGGCTGGGTAGAAGCTTTTGCAACAAGGACAGAGATGTCCCTCACAGTAGTAAAACAATTGGTTAATGAAATTATTCCCCGGTTTGGTTTACCTAAAAGTCTGGGGTCAGACAATGGCCCAGCATTCATTGCCCAGTTACCCCGTCAATTGGCTGATGTGTTAAAAATTAAATAGAGGCTACATTGTGCATATAGGCCTCAGAGTTCTGGTCAGGTAGAGAGAATGAATAGAAGTTTAAAAAATTTTTTGACTAAATATAAGATGGAGACTGGCGGGGACTGGGTCACCCTTCTGCCCTTTGCACTCCTCTGGTTGTGTTGCACCCCAGGCGTTCAGGGGCTTACACCCTTTGAAATTGTCTGTGGCCGCCCGGCCCCCATCATTCCCCAGTGGGGGAAGAAACCCTTGCAGAAATAACCAATGAGAATCTTCTTCAGTCATTGCAGAGTCTCCAAATAGCTCGGACACGAGCCCAGGCAGCAGTCCGGGAGAGTCATCTCGAATCTTCAGACACCACAGCAACACGACTCAGCAACCCCTCTGTGACCCTGGTGATCTAGTCCTGATCAAAAAGCTGCACCCGGAGACACTGACCCCTCGCTGGGAGGGGCCCTACACGGTGATCCTGAGCACCCCGACTGCAGTGAAAGTAGCTGGGAAAAATGCCTGTATACATCACTTCCGAGTGAAGAGACACCCCACCAGAGAAGAAGAGGAACCAGGGCTGAGATAGAGAGTGGAACAAACTGGCGACTCTCTAAGATTGAGACTGGTGACGTTCTCTGCTTGATCCTTTCGTACTCTGTGCTTTGGCTCAGCCTCCCCAACCCATACACCTTAGCCCCCAATCAATGGGAGCTGACTAACACACTTGATGGAAGGGTTATTGCCCATACTTCCACGGTGAGTTCCCCAACTCTCCGGTTTGACTTGTGTGGCCTTGTGGGAGCTAATTAAAACAACGAAAAGCCCCCTATGGGTTACATGCATGGGGGAGGGCCAGAGTCAAAACTTTTGGGTGCGGGTCTAAATTTTTAGAAGAGGCCCTAAGAGACACTCAGTTCTATCTCTGTCCTCAAGAGGGGCCTTCAGAGTGTGGAGGGGCGAAAGACTTCCATTGTAGTTCTTGGGGTTGTGAGACCATTGCCAGCTGGAAAGATGTGGACCCCCTCATCCCATTCCGATGAATTGTTGCCCAAGCCCTGCCTTGCTATCCTCGGACATGCAATCTCATAAAGGTAAAAATTAAGACACGAAATGAGGGGTACTAAAAGACAGGGAAGACTTACGGACTCAGATATTACGTAAACGGGTATGATCAAGGAACATTGTTTACAATACAGAAAAAATTAATAGCCCACTAAAATCCACTGGGCCACAAGTGCCCCTCCCCACTAGAGGGGCCTCCTATGGCATTGTGACTTCAGTTGACCCTATTGCCCACCCCAGGTCCCAGCCACTCATCCCGCTCCTCCAGTAGCACCTCAGACGCACTCCCTCCTCCGGACTGTGGACCTTACCTATTCATATTTGAACTGTACTAGCCCTGGCTTCATGGAAGATTGTTGGCTTTGCCTGAACCCTAAACCCCCCTACTACATAGGAATTGCTGTCACACGCAGGTTGGGGAAAGAGAAAGATGACGTTAAAAATATCACTCTCCAAAAAGACCAGCTAGGAACCCCGGAGTGTAGATGGGGATTGGAACCTAAGCTTACTTTAGGAGACTTGCAAGGAAAGGAGACTTGTGTCATGGACCCATTGACCTGTCTGGATCCTTGGACAGTTTATAGAGACAACTGCAATGGGACTTACATCTTACTCGAGGCTTATTCCACCTCCTTCTTGCTTGTTGCACCCGAGGGAATTTGGTGGGCCTGCACTACTGAAATAACCCCATGTATACACACTGCAGTTGTCACGAAAGGCATATACATGCTGGCTCACATCTTGCCCCAGGTGTACTATTACTCTGGGGAGGGCGGACAGGAACACTTTGGTCTCCCCAGACAACGCAGAGCCCCTGTGCTAGTTCCACTGCTCCTGGGCCTTGGGATAGCTGGGTCGACTGCAGTAGGAACCTCTGCCCTCATAAAGGGAGATATGGATCTACAAGGGCTAAGTACTCAGATTGATGCAGATTTAAAAACCCTGGAATCCACCATCACCCAGTTAGAAGCCTCCCTCTCATCTCTAGCGGAAGTTGTTTTGCAAAACCGACGAGGGTTAGACTTGCTGTTCCTAAAACAAGGGGGACTCTGCCTGGCACTAGGATAGAGTTGTTGCTTTTATGCCAATCACTCAGGAGTTATAAGATACAGCCTGAGTCAGCTTAGGAGGAGGCTAAGAGACAGGGAAGAGGCCCAACAGGGACAAGAGAACTGGTACGAGTCCATGTTTCAGTGGTCGCCTTGGGAAACTACACTAATTAACGCTGTTGCAGGACTCCTGTTGTTAATCCTCTTAGGCCTTACTGTCCTACCCTGTATCGTATCTACCGTCAGACAGATGATGGCAGACTGAGCTCAAGACCTCCGTCTCCTCCTCCTATGCTCCCATTATCAGGAGAGAGTACCTGATGAGTATGAATCTGAAGATGAATCAAGGATTTGATTCCCCAATAAGACTAGTAGGGAATGTGGCAGAAAAACATCTAACCCCCACCCGTGGATAAACTAAAAGGTCGAGTTAAAACTTTACTAGGGCGGAAAGACCCGCTGCCCTAAGCAAAACCACAAGTTTGCTCAAGCTAAGTTTACTCAAGATAAGTTTGCCCAAGATAAGGAAGTAGAAAAGAAAAAAAAAAAAAAAGATTCTTGCCAAACCACGACTGCCACAACGAACAACTTGATGTTAGTTTCAAGTAGACCAATGATAGTTCGCCAAGTAGCTTAGACCCCTTCCCCCAAGCCTAAAAAGTATAAACTGTCTGTTTTACGGGGAGTCGGGGCTCCTTCTTCCAACTTGCTGTGAGGGGGCCCGCATCCGGATCCATGAATAAAGGCAATTGCAATATGGTTGGTCTCTCTGGTGGTTTCTGTGGTGGACGGTCCCTAACAGACCCTATGGGAGCATTACAACTGGGACTCCTTTCTCCAGCTCTTATTCCTCAAAATTGGTCCTTAAAGGTGTTAGATCTTAAAGACTGTTTTTTCATCATTCCTCTGCAATTACAAGATAGAGATGTTTGCTTTTACAAATCCTGTTTTTAATCATTCTCAGCCTGTTAAACGTTGTCAGTGGACAGTCTTACCACAGGGAATGACAAATACTGCTACCTTATGTCAAGAACTCATAGCTCTTTCTTTACAGTCTATCTGTCAAGAATACCCCAATTATATTCTATATCACTATATGGATGACCTCCTATTAGCAGCTCCTAGTGTTGCTGAACGTGATTAATTATTTTTAAAAGTACAGGATGCTTTAAGAAAATACAATTGCAGATAGCTCCAGAAAAAATTCAGAAAGACTTTCCTATTTCTTATTTAGCAACAGTATTAGAACAACACAGAATAAGGCCATAAAACCTTCAAATTAGAAGAGACCATCTCAAAACTCTAAATGATTTTCAAAAGTTATTGGGAGATATCAGTTGGTTATGCCCGGTACTTGGAATTCCTACTTATCAAGTATGACATTTGTTTTCTACTTTAGAAGGAGATACAGCTCTGGATAGCTCCCGGACGTTTACCCCACTGGCTTTACAAGAACTTCTATTTGTTGAATAACGACTCATCTCAACCTATTTCATTAATAATATTTCCTACCCCTTATTCTCCATCTGGTGTAACTCCTCAAGAAAAAGAATGGATAGAATGGGTTTTCTTGCCTAACAGCTTTTCATAAAAATTAACTACGTATATGAATAAATGAGCATTTCTTATACAGAAAGGTCATCATCGTATTCTACAATTGTCAGGGAATGAACCACATCAGATTGTTACTCAGCTAACGATTGCTCAAATATCTCGATGTTTACATTTTAATGAAAATTGGCAAATTTCTTTTGCTTCAGTTCCTGGTTCGTTTTCTAATCACTATCCATCATCTAAATGTATTGATTTTCTTCGGACTAACTCTATGATTTCCAAATCCCCAATTTCAGAAGTTCCAGTTAAAGGACCCACTATTTTTACTGATGCAAATAAAAATACAGCTGGATATTGGACCCTGGAAAGCTCTAAAGTTCTCCCTCCTTTTTCTTCTGTACAACCTGCTGAGTTATGGGCTATTTGTTTAGCTTTACAAGATTTTCTCCAAGTTTCTCTTAACATTGTTTCAGATTCTCGATATGCTGTTCTTTCTTGCTTACAGCTTCCCCATGTTTCCCTTCTGTTGAATCTTAAGGCAGCCATTGATAAATTGTTTTTCCAAACACAGCAATTGCTTTTGCAGCGTTAGGAGTTAATCTTTTTTACTTACATCCGTGCACATTCTGCCCTCTCTGGACCATTATCATTTGGGAATGCTACAATTGAGGCATTACTTTATCCTATAGAAGCAGCAAAATGAGAACATATTTTACAGCATACTAATTCCACAGGGCTACAAAAATCTCATGCTATTACTCGAAAACAAGCTCATAATATTGTTCATTCTTGTTTATATTTGCATTCTTTGCTTTGCCATTTACCCAACCTGGTGTCAACATAAGAGGACATCAAGCAAATCAGATATGGCAAATGGATGTAATTTATATTTCTTCTTTCAGACAACAAAAATGTGTCCATCATACACATGATGCTTGCACATACTTTCAATAGGCCACTGCATTACATTCTGAGAAGGCTGATGCTGTTATTACTCATTTGTTGTCTTGTTTTGCAGTTATAGGAGTACCAGCTGAATTGAAAACTGATAATGCACCTGCATATCAATCTGCAAAATTAACTCAATTTTTATCTCAATACCACATAACTCATAGTTTTGTTATTCCTTATAATAGTCAAGGACAAGCTGTCATTGAAAGGGCTAATCGTATTTTGCATGAATATCTTGAAAAAATAAAAAAGGGGGAAAAGGAGAGATTAATGAAACCCAAAGATATTTTGAATAAAACCTTACTTACTTTAAATTTTTTGAATATTTGAAGCAAGGGAAATTTATCAGCAGCAGAGATGCAATTTCAAAGGAAAGAAGAAGATAAGATTTTGAATACATCCATTTGGTATAAGGATAAAGAGAAAGGTTGGATCCCAGCATGATTAATATATCTAGGACAAGGGTATCCTTTCATATCTGTGAATAATTACAGGTTGTGTACTCCAGCACAATTGATCAAAATCAACAATGGCTGATCCCTTTGTCAAAAACTTTGAAGACCTTACTATGCAGAGAAGCTTTACTTTCCTTCCAAGAGAAGCAACACTTGTACGTGGGATCAAATGAAGAAGTTGACCCAGGAAGCAGAGAAGACGTTGATGAAGGTCGGGCAACCTCTGAATCCTACCAATCTTTTCCTTGTCATGATGGCGGTGGTTACATGTCAGATAATCTGTGTATTGGCAAGTAATTAGACATATTGGTCTTATATACCTAATCCCCCATTAGTAAGAGCAGTCTTCTGGGGGGAGCCAGAGGTGGAGGTATGCACTAATGAGACTGCCTTCTTCCCCTTGCCAGCTTGCGGGGGAATAGAACAATTATCCCATCATAAACAACAATATAATATTAGTAATCTGACCATTGCTGTGGAAGGTATTCCTTTGTGCCTAGGAGGGCACCACTTTTGAGGTTCCATAAAGGAACATTCTCATCATTTCTATAATACACGGGGGGTGAAGTATACTAATTATCATTTTGCTATTTTTACTGTGCTTATTTCCACCAGGGGATTTAACACCTCAACAGAACTGATAGGCATTCATGATGGAACACCCATGTCTCTATGCCCTGTTAACATTTTTGCTCCTTCTCTAGAATCTGTGGAATGGGAACGTTGCTGAGGTTATCGACTCTTTAAAGTTATGAATTATTCTGGGTCTGTCATTGTAGATTGGAGCCCAGATCATGGGCGATTTTTAAGAAAATGGTCTAAGAAGTCTCTTAAATGGCATCGTGTCAGTGGCACTCTGATGGGTAATGGTAATGAAGCCGTTAAATGGCGGCAATTTGCACTTGTTCCTCCTCAGTTACAATTGTAAGGATATCCACACATTCAAGGGGATATTTGGAAACTATGGGCAGTTTCTGATAATCTCACTATATGGTCAGGAAATTATACTTTGGATAGTAGTGACTCTTCGGGTCCATTTCATGTTAATTTACATGTTAAAATTCTTATTCTGTAACGGCATGTGTAAAATATCCTTTTGCATAGTTTTATGGGAACTGGATCTGGAATGATACTGTGGGGTTTGTGTCATGTGATTATGGTAATCTAACTCAATGTGTAAATTGTTTTTGGTGGGAGAAATTTGAAAGGCAAGCCAATAATTGCAATTTCTCACTGATAATTGTTAAGACTCAGACAGAAGTATGGTTGCCTATAAATCTGACTTGGCCATGGTCAGATTCTTTTGCTGTTCCTCATTTAGTAATTGCTTTACAGACTTTGCTGCATTGATCTTGATGTATGCTTGATGTGGTCATTGCTTCGATTCTAGCAGTGGCGTCAGTAACTGCAATGGCAGCGGTGGCTGGTCTTGCTTTACATCAAGGAATTCAAACGGCTGATTTTGTTCGGAACTGGCATAAAGACTCTCATTTCTTATGGCAACAATAGCGAGAAGTGGATGCACAACTTGCTACCGACGTGCTCAATCTTCAACATACTATTTCCTGTCTTGGAGATCAATTGACTGTTTTATCTACTAGAAGTGTGTTGAAATGTGATTGGAATTCTTCTCAGTTCTGTATAACACCTGTACCATTTAACATGAGTGAGGGATGGGAAAAAGTCAAATGATCTTTGACTGGACATCAAAATCTCACTATGAAAATTATGGATCTGGAATGACAAATTATGTCTACTTTTAGCAAAACTTTACCTGATATTACGGGGCATGATTTGTTAAAAAGTCTTCAAGAGGGAATGAATAATTTGAATCCCTTAGGGCATGTATCCACACTAATTGGGACAAATTTTGGGAACACTGTGTTTATATTACTTTTTATTGTGTTGCTTTTCTAGTCTTCCAGCGATGGCGGAAAGGGAAACAACTAAAGCATGAAGCAGAAAAGATCCAGACCGTGCTACAATTTATTAAAGCAAATAAATAAAGCAGGAGATGAAGGAAGTTAATGTGACCACAATAGGGAAACAGAGATGTGTCTGCAAATGGGACTCTCTGTTCGAGCAGGATGTGCTTGCAAACAAGATGTCCCACCAGGGAGTCTAAACACAGGCCTAAGATTAATGGTCCTTTGCAAATGAGGGAACATCCCCTTCTTGAGATAAGGAGAAAAGAACAGGCTCTGGACAGACTCTGCAGTAAAGAGGACTTTCACTCCCTTTGTTTATATGATAACATTTATGCAGATGCTGTGTACTGAAAAGGCTTAGTCATGTAGTATGGAATTCCGCCTAAGGGGGAGCTATGTTGCTCAGATCTTTTTCCTGTGGCCAGAGTTGTGTCTTTGTCTTTTGTGTGTGTCTTGTATTTGTGTCATTTCTCTCGTAACACCTGTCTCCTGTACAATGTCATACGCCTCATTATAGTTCATCAGGATATAAGATCTAGGCCTTTGAATCTATTTCTCATTTCCACTGTATAATCATAAGGGATTTCATTTAGATCATACCTGAATGGTCCAGTGGTTTTCCCTACTTTCTTCAATATGAATCTGAATGTGTTAATAAGGAGTACATGATCTGAGAAACAGTCAGCTCCTGGTCTTGTTTCTGTTGACTGTATAGAGCTTTTCCATCTTTGGCTGCAGAGAATATAATCAATCTGATTTCGGTGTTGACCATCTGGTGATGTGTATGTGTAGTCTTCTCTTGTGTTGTTGGTAGACAGTATTTGCTATGACCAGTGCATTTTCTTGACAAAACTCTATTAGTCTTTGACCTGCTTAATTCCACATTTCAAGGCCAAATTTGCCTGTTACTCCAGGTGTTTCTTGAATTCCCACTTATACATTCCAGTCCCCTAGAGTGAAAAGAACATCTTTTTTGGGTGTTAGTTCTAAAAGGTCTTGCAGGTCTTCATAGAACCGTTGAACTTCAGCTTTTTCAGCG
The DNA here is from genome assembly GCA_006410615.1 of Neotragus moschatus. Taxonomy (NCBI): domain Eukaryota; kingdom Metazoa; phylum Chordata; class Mammalia; order Artiodactyla; family Bovidae; genus Neotragus; species Neotragus moschatus. The sequence goes on along the minus strand of SJYA01003240.1, from coordinate 38,360 downwards.
TTACTGGTTGGGGCACAGACTTGGATAACTCTGATATTGTATGGTTGCTTTGAAGACAACCAGAGATCATTGTGTCATTTTTGAGATTAGATTGAAGTACTGCGTTTTGGACTCTTTTGTTGATGGCTACTCCATTTCTTCTGAGGGATTTCAGCCTGCAGTAGTAGATATAATGGTTATCTAAGTTAAATTCACCCATTTCAGTCCATTTTAGTTCCAGTCCATTTAGTTCTAGATTCCTAGAATGTCGATGTTCACTCTTGGCATCTCTTGTTTGAACACTTCCAATTTGCCTCGATTCATGGACCTGACATTCCAGGTTCCTACACAATGTGGCTCTTTCCAGCATTGGCCCTTGCGTCTATTTCCAGTCACATCCACAGCTGGGTATTGATTTTGCTTTGATTCCATCCCTTCATTCATTGTGGAGTTATTTCTCCACCAATCTCCAGTAGCACATTGGACACCTACTGCCCTGGGGAGTTCCTCTTTCAGTATCCTGTCATTTTGATTTTTCACACTGTTCCTGGGGTTCTCAAGGCAAGAATACTGAAGTGGTTTGCCATTCCCTTCTCCAGTAGACCACATTCTGTCAGACCACTCCACATGACCCGCCCATCTTGGGTTGCCCCATGGGCATGGCTGGTTTCATTGAATTAGACAAGGCTGCAGTCCTAGTGTGATTAGATTGACTAGCTTTCTCTGAGTATGATTTCAATGTGTCTGCGCTCTGATGCCCTCTTGCAACAACTACCATATTACTTGGGTTTCTCTTACCTTTGGCATGGGGTGTCTTTTCACGGCTGCTCCAGCAAAGCACAGGCATTGCTCCTTACCTTGGATAAGGGGTATCTCCTTACTGCCGCCCTTCCTGACCTTCAATGTGGGATAGCTCCTTTAGGCCCTCCTGTGTCCTGTACAGCTTTGCTCCTCAGGTTGCTCCTCCTGGCTGCTGCCCTTGGCTTTGGGCATGGGTTGGCTCCTCAGGGCCAACTCCACTGGCCTCGGATGCGACGTGGCTTCTCGTGGCCGCCCCTGGACTCAGACGTTGGGTAGCTCCTCTTGGCCGCTGCCCACGACCTTGGACATGGGGTGTCTCCTCCCGGCCGCCATTGATCATGGACGTGGGGTAGCTCCTCCTGACCACTGCCCCTGACCTCAGACTTGGGCAGCTCCTCTCAGCCTTTCCTGTGCTGTCACACAACCTTGCACTATTGACCACTGCCCCTGACCTCGGAAATGGGATAATTCCTCTCAGCCCTGCTTAGTGTGCTGGATCACAGACGCCTGTGATTAGTGCCTCTGGTCGCAGCCATTGACAACTAATTTTATTCCATTGTGGTCAGAAAAGTTGCTTGGAACTATTTCATTTTTTTTGAATTTAACCAAGGCTAGGTTTATGGCCTAGGATATCTATCCTGGAGAAGGTTCCTTGTGCACTTGAGATAAAGGTTCCATGTGCACTTGAAATTCATTGTTTTGGATGGAATGTCCTGTAGATATCGATTAGGTCTAGCTGATCCATTGTTTCATTTAAAGTTTGTTTGCTTGTTATTTTTCAGTTTAGTTGATCTGTCCATGGTTGTGTGTAGGGTATTAAAGTCTCCCACTATTATTGTATTGTTGTTAATTTTCCCTTTTATACTTGTTAGGGTTTGTCTTACATATTGCAGTGATCCTATATTGGGTACATATACATTTATAATTGTTATATCTTCTTCTTGGATCAATCCTTTGATCAATATGTAGTGTCCTTTATCACTATTCTCAGCCTGTATTTTAAAATATATTTTAACTGATATCAGTATTGCTACTCTTGCTTTCTTTAAGTCTCGATTTGCATGGAATATCTTTTTCCAGCTCTTCACTGTCAGTCTATATATGTCTCTTGCTTTGAGGTGGGTCTCCTGTAGACAGCATATATAGGGGTCTTGTTTTTATATTGATTCAGCCAGTCTTTGTCTTTTGGTTGGGGCATTCAATCATTTACATTTAGGGTAATATTGATAAGTATGATCCCGTTGCCATTTACTTTGCTGTTTTGGGTTCAAGTTTATACACCTTTTCTTTTCTTTCTTTCTTTTTTTTTTTTAATAAGATTTTATTTATTTTATTTTATTTATTATTATTATTATTTTTTGCTTTACAATACTGTATTCATTTTGCTATACATTGTAACATGTATGATATCATAAGTTAAATGAATCGTCGGTCTAGGTCTGATGCAGAATGCAGGATGCTTGGGACTGATGCACAGGGATGATCCAGAGAGATGGTGTGGGGAGAGAGGGGGCAGGGGAGGTTGGGATTGGGGACTCACATATACTCGTGGCTGATTCATGTCAGTGTATACACCCTTTCTTTGTTTCCTGTCTAGAGAAGATCCTTTAACATTTGTTGGAGAGCTGGGTTGGTAGTGCTGAATTATCTCAGTTTTTGCTTCTCTGTAGAGCTTCTGATTTCTGCTTCAAGTTTGAAAGAGATCCTTGCTGGGTACAGTAATCTGGGCTGTAGGTTATTTTCTTTAATCATTTTAAGTATATCTTGCTATTCCCTTCTGTCCTGAAGAGTTTCTATTTGAAAGATTCATTGTTATCCTTATGAGAATGCCCTTCTGTGTTATTTGCTGGTTTTCCCTTGCTGCTTTTAATATTTGTTCCTTGTGTTTGACATTCCTTAATTTGATTAATATGTGTCTTGTGGTGTTTCGCCTTGGGTTTATCTTGTTTGGTACTCTCTGGGTTTCTGGGACACAGGCGATTATTTCCTTCCTCGTTTTAGAAAACATTCTCAACTCTTATCTCCTCAAGTATTTTCTCAAGGTCTTTATTTTTTCTTCGTCTTCTAGACTCCTATGATTTGAATCTGGGGGCGTTTAAAATTGTCCCAGAGGTCTCTGAGACGGTCCTCAGTTCTTTTAGTTTGCTTTTCTTTTTTCCTCTCTGATTCGTTTATTTCTACTCTTATATCTTCTACTTCACTTATCCTAACTTCTACCTCCATTATTCTTCTGTTTGTTCCATCCAGAGTGTTTTTTAAATCTCATTTATTGCACTATTCATTATATATTGATGCTTTTTTATTATTCTAGGTACTTTTTCTTTTTTTTTTTTTTTTGGTTTATTCTGGGTACTTCAACCTTTCTTGCATCTTCTCAATCCTTGACTCCAGGCTATTTATCTGTGATTACATTGTGTTTTCAAGATATTGAGCCATTTTCACCATCATTATTCAGAATTATTTATCAGGTAGATTGGGTTTTTTTTGGGTACTTATACAGTTCCTTTACTTGCTCAGTATTCCTCTTTCTCATCATCTTGTTTGTATTGCTGTGTTTGGGGTGGCCTTTCTGTATTCTGGCAGTGTGTGGAATTATCTTTATTGTAGTGTTTCCTCTCAGTGGGTGAGGTTTTATGGGTGGCTTGTCAAGATTTCATGCTTAGTCTGTGTTCTGGTGTTTTGAGCTCGATTTCTTCTTTCTGCAGTGCAATGAAGTGTCCAGTAATGAGTTTTGAGACATTAGTTGATTTGCTGTGACTTTGGGCAGCCTGTATACTAAACTTTAAGGTGAGTTCCCAATCTTGAATCCCCCCCACCTCCCACCTTATATCAACTCTCTGGATCATCCCCATGCACCAGTCCCAAGTATCCTGTAACCTGTATCAAACATAGACTGACGATTCATTTCTTACATGATAGTATACATTTGAGACAAAAACAAAAAAGTAAATATAAAGATAAAAATTTAAAAAAAGAAGGTTTTGCACAACCCAATTAAAAAAAATAAAAATAATGCTTAAGGCAATATACCTGTGTTGCTGGATAATTTGCATGGCATGTCTCTCTCTGAAACTTGTTGGTCATTGGGTGGTGCTTGGTTTCAATGTAGGATTGGAAGTGTTTGATGAGCTCCTATCAATTTTTCTTCCCTTGAGTCAGGAGTTTTCTGGTGCACTCAGGTTTTGGATAGAAGCCTCCCACCTCTGGTTTTCAGTCTTATTCTTCCAGTTACCTCAAGACTTCTTGTCTATACAGCACCAATGGTAAAACATCTAGGTTAATGATGAAAAGTTTCTCCACAGTGAGGTATGCAGAGATACATGGAGAAGAAAAGAGGGAGAAGGGAAATAGAGGTGACCAGGAGGAGAAGAGGGGGAATCAAATGGGGAGAAAGCAAGATAACCAGTAATTACTTCTCTATATGCTCTCCACAATCTGGATCCTTCAGAGATATTCATGGAGTTACACAGAGAAAAGAAGAGGGAGGAAGGAGACAGAGGTGGCCAGGAGGATAAAAGAAGGAATCAAAAGGAGAGAGACTGATCTAGCCAGTATTCAGTCCCCTAAGCGTTCTCCAAGCCCAGAACACACAAAGAGATTCACACAGTTGGTATTTTGTGCCCTTTCCAGCCCTGAGCACCTCAGGTGACCAGGTGCTTGGCGAGTTCAGTCTCCCCCAAGTGAGGGCAGAGATTTATGGCCGCCCCATTCCCTGACACTTGGATTTCTGGGTGTACAACAAGTGTGCCTTCTCAGTTGTGCTGTGTGTCACTTCTGGGTAGCTGATCTCTGGCTGCGACCCTCCTGGCAGATGTCAACCATCCAGCATCCCAAGAAGTCTTGGTTATCAATTAAACCTGCTTTCAGTTTGTAGATGATGCCTCTCTATGGCCACAATTTCAGATTCTGGCTGTCTGCCTGTCTCAGGTGGTTCACAGGCTGTTCCACAGCCAGATAGCTCTCCTCAGTCCTTTGTTTTGTGAGCAAGCCTTGCAGTGTCTTAGTTTAGGGCTTTTTGTGAGATAGCTATCCCACAGTCTGGGTTGTTCTCTCTAGTTAGTTCCCTCAGGTTGCCCTCAGGGCATTATAGCACAGTCCTTATCCTAAGCAATGCAGCCCTCACCTCCCTGTCCAGTCCCTGCTTGCTAGTGGCAGATGTGAGCCTCTGTCCTGCTTCTCTGATGGGATTTGCCTTTAGGCATGTAATCTGTGGGTTTAAATTATTTATTTATTTTTCCTCCCATTTATGTTGCCCTCTGAGGTTCCAAGACTTGCCACTGACTCACTGGTGAGAGTGTTTCCTGATGAATAGAAACTTCTGTCTCTTTTAAGACTCCCATCCCAGGATGGATCTCCATCCCTATCTCATTTGTCTTTTATTTATCTTTTTTTTTTCCCCTACCTCCCTTTGAAGACAATGAGCTGTCTTTCTCTGTGCCTGATGTCCTCTGCCAGCATTTAGAAGCTGTTTTGTGGAATTTGCTCAGTGTTCAAATGTTCTTTCAATAAATTTGTGTGCGAGAAAGTGGTATCCCCGTCCTACTTCTCGACCATCTTAGAAACAACCCATGGTCATTCGTTTAGAGGGCGGTAGCAACATCAAGTCATGTCCCTGTTTTATTATGGTAATCCGCATAAGAAACACCAAGTTAAGTTCACCATTCTCATTCTTGCAGTTAATAGGTAGTGAAATTTGTGGAATATTTGTGTAGATAATGGAGTTGTTCACACAGCACACTCTTTCTTTCACTGAAACTTTCATTAAATATAGGTGATAATACCATGTTTTCGAGAAGTAAGCATTTTACAGTAATTTTAAGAAATATTGAAATTGGTGTCCTTAGTTATCACTTAAATCACAAAGTCCAATGGACTTGTTTTAGATTTCAGGCACCTTACTATGTTGTCAAATTCACATGCTTTGAGAAATGTCATGTAAAATATGATCACATCTTCTATTTCATTACAATATACTGGTTATTCCTTCTTACTCCGTTTTAACTTATTTCCATATTCTTCTTTGAGAGGCAGGTCCTTCTCACAAAGAACAGGATTAATCCACTTAGTCTTTTGTGACTAAGGACCTAGTGATTAATCCACTAAATACTTTGCATGATAAGGACATCAAATAGATCATGTTTAAAAACTACTGTTTTTGCTCCCTCATGAAAACATATTAGTAAATTGTAACTCAATTGCCCTACTAAGGGAAGCATGGTTAAATGACATGTTACCTTGGTGATCAATTTCCATATGGCTTTAACATTTCGCTACCTTTAATTCTCAGCACTTATAGAGCACATAGCTCAGTACATTATGTAAACATTGCCCATGAATTTAATGTTCTTTCCTTTATTTATTTATTTTATAATTGATGCATCAAATACTAAAAATGAAATAGAAAATGTAAGTGAGGTAAATGCAGAAGATTGGGACAAAAAGGAGAAAAAATGGATAAGAGAAGATCAGAGTATGTAATCGGATGCTTAAGCTTCTGCACAAAAAAGGAAACTATAAGCAAGGTGAAAAGACAGCCTTCAGAATGGGAGAAAATAATAGCAAACAAAGTAACTGACAAGCAACTAATCTCAAAAATATACAAGCATCTTATGCAGCTCAATTCCAGAAAAATAAATGACCCAATCAAAAATGGGCCAAAGAACTAAATAGACAGTTCTCCAAAGAAGATATACAGATGGCTAACAAACACATGAAAAGGTGCTCAACATCACTCATTATCAGAGAAATGCAAATCACAACCACGATGAGGTACCATTTTACAGTGGTCAGAATGGCTGCGATCCAAAAGTCAACAAGCAATAAATGCTGGAGAGGGTGTGGAGAAAAGGGAACCCTCTTACACTGTTGGTGGGAATGCAAATTAGTACAGCCACTATGGAGAACAGTGTTCCTTAAAAAATTGCAAATAGAACTGCCTTGTGACCCAGAAATCCCACTGAACACATTGAGGAAACCAGAATTGAAAGAGACACGTGTACCCCAATGTTGATTGCAGCATTATTTATAATAGCCAGGACATGGAAGCAACCTAGATGTCCATCAGCAGATGAATGGATAAGAAAGCTTTGGTACATATACACAATGGAGTATTATTCAACCATCAAAAAGAATATATTTGAATCAGTTCTAATGAGCTGGATGGAACTGGAGCCAATTATACTGAGTGAAGTGAGCCAGAAAGAAAATCACCAATAGAGTACACTAACACATATATATGGAATTTAGAAAGATGGTAGTGTTAAACCTGTATGCGAGACAGCAAGAGAGACACAGATGTGTAGAACAGCCTTTTGGACTCTGTGGGAGAGGGAGAGGGAGGGTGGATTTGGCAGCGCGGCATTGTAACAGGTATGATGTCATGGGTGAAACAAATCGCTGGTCTAGGTTTGTTGCAGAAGGCTTGGGACTGATGTGCAAGGATGATCCGGTGGGATGGTGTGGGGAAGGAGAGGGGGGTGGGATTGGGAACTCAAGTACAACTTGTGGCTGATTCATGTCAATGTATGGCAAAATGAATACAATATTGTAAAGTAAAACAAACTAAAAAAATAAAAATTTAAACTTAAAAAATAAAAAAAAAATCACTGTAATTCACATTCAAATTATTTCCAAATGCTTTATGTAACTTTCCTCTCGGAGGCTGCAATGCATGAGACATAATAAAATAACAAAACAGTAAAAATATAATAAATAAAAATTTTAACTTAAAAAAATAAAAATTAAAAAGTGTAACAGGCAAATGTGTAACTGGGCCTAAAGAGGTCAATATGTCTTCAATACTGTTACCCTAAAATATTATTTTCATTTTAGCCAATTAAAGAGTAGTCTTACATACAAAATATTCTAAGATCATCTGATGAAGGACAAAGGTATAACATTTAAAACATTCCAATGTAAGCTATCACTAGAGTGAAATCATTCAACTACAGAATAATGTCACACATTAAGCCTAGAAACAAGTAACAGAGAACTGTGCAGTTCATAGATGTCTTTTAGTGAGTCCTTGTGTTTTCTTTTCCTTTTGTTAATTGTGTTTTGAGCATAGAAAATTGTGACTGTGCTTGTGTGTGTCCATCAGAGTAAGAATGTGTTTGTGAGTGTATGTCTGCGTTTTCATTTTGACCTTTCTGTTAGAGATTTTGGCTTAAGAGGTGGTTAATTCAATTATACAAGAGGCACACATTAAAATGCCCATTCAAAACCATTTCAAATCAGTCAGAATGGCTGCGATCCAAGATGTCCATCAGCAGATGAGTGGATAAGAAAGCTGTGGTACATATACACAATGGAGTATTACTCAGATATTAAAAAGAATACATTTGAATCAGTTCTAATGAAGTGGATGCAACTGGGGCCGATTATACAGAGTGAAGTAAGCCAGAAAGATAAACAACAATACAGTATACTAACACATATATATGGAATTTAGTAAGATGGTAGTGTTAAACCTGTAGGCAAGACAGCAAGAGAAACACAGATGTGCAGAACAGCCTTTTGGACTCTATGGGAGAGGGAGAGGGTGGGATGATTTGGGAGAGTGGCATAGTAACTTGTATGATATCTTATGTAACTTATGTATCTTGTATGTAACTTATGTATGATATCATAAGTGAAACGAATCACCGGTCTAGGTTCGATACAGGATGCAGGATGCTTGGGACTTATGCATGGGGATGATCCAGGGAGAGGATGTCGGGTGGGAGGGGGAAGAGGGGATCGGGATTGGGAGTTCATATACACTCGTGGCTGATTCATGTCAATGTATGGCAAAACGAATACAGTATTGTAAAGCAAAACAAACTAAAAAATAAAAATTAAAAAATATGTATATTTTTTCTTTGCAAAGTGCAAGACAAATAGGTGAGCTTCAAAGCTTGAAAGTGTTTCATTAATAACCAAGCTACTCCATCCAAACATAGTTGAAAACTATGGTACTCTTCCAATCAGCCCATAAAAAGTTAAACAGGACCGTAGATGTCTATTATGTCTGGCAATAACGAAACCTCCAACTTCTATTATGGCAGTACCAGAGAAGGCTAAGTAGATGCCTGGAGTTTCAACCAAGTCCTTCCTGTAAGACGATATTACCTTCCTTCTTAGGCAGATGTGCATTCACTCACTTCCACAATCCTCAACCTTCATTTGAAGACAAAAATTGTGACATTAAGAGAATAGGAATAGTCTATTCACAGAGAAGGCAAGAGAAAACTCAAAATGGATCCAGTCACCTACCAGCTTCAATGCTCAGTAATGTAACCGCTTCTAAGCATTCCTAAGGTCAACTAGGATCCACAAGTGAAAGATGCCACTCACTGGATTACAGAGTTTGACTGAGAAGCTGTAAGTTTGCTTACATCTCACCTCTTTTCTAAGATCACACAACCATGCTGGTTAACACATCAGATGATGTGCAGCTCTCGCAGACACTTAGAGACAGTGCCTGCTTCTGTCTAAGACCAAGGTTGTTAATCCAAGGGGCATGTGGGCTAAATTTTCCATCTCAGGATACCACATGACTCCCCAGGAGTTCTTCTCTGGAAAGCTCTCAAAAGAAATTGTGAGAAGTACATTTTGAGGGGGTAAAAGAAGGAAACTGACAAGAGCTGTGTTCTTTTTGATTGTACTCAATCTCACTGATCGCCCCAGGTGCAATGATAGAGTTAAGATACTATCTGAAAAATCCCCCAAGCACTGCAATTTTCTGGTGGTGTTGTCACTCAGTCTTGTCTGACTCTTTGTGACTCCAAATATAACAGGAACCCCGGGCTTCCCTTCCCTTCAATTTGCCCACAGTTTTCTCAAACCGGTGACCTTTGAGTCAGTGATGATTGACAGCCATCTCAAGCTCTGTCCTTCCCTTCTCCTCCTGCCTTCAATCTTTCCCAGCAGTAGTTTCTTTCCAATGATTTTGCTCTTGGCTTCCTGTGGCCAATATATTGACTTTTCATGTTCAGCATCTGTCCTTCCATGAATAGTCAGAGTTGATTTCCCTCATGCTTTACTAGTTTGAACTCCATTTCACCACAGAACTCTTAACACATGTTCTCCCGCCCCACTGTTGCAAAGCATTAGTATTTTGGTGCTCAGTTCTTGTTGTCCTGCTCTCTGCTCCATATGTTACACCTGAAAATCAAATTTGACTGTTCAGATCTTTTCCATTAATGTTTTCAGCTTTTACTACGCTGTCTATATTGTTCATAACTTGTCATCCAAGGGGCAAGGGACTTTTAGTTTGGTGGCTGCAGTCATTTCAGGCAGTGGTATCAGAGATCAAGAAAGTTAAACGTCACTTATTCAACTCCATCCCATTGATATACCTTAAAATGTTAGGACAAAATTCCATGATCTTATTTTTGTGTTTGTTTTTATGTTGAATTTTAATCCAGGTTTTCCACTCTCCCCTTTCACCTTCATAAAAATGTTCTTTAATTTCTAATGATTTTCTGCCTTTTGTGTGGTGTCATCTTATAATTAAGGCGATTCATATTTCTCACACAGTGTTTTTTTTTTCAAGCTTCAGATTCTTTCAGCAAGTTACTTTCCATGATGTATTTAAATAAGCTGGGTGACAGTATACAGACTTGATATATTTCCTAGCAAATTTTGAACCAGTTCATTGTTCCTTGTCCAATTCCAACTGTTGTGTCTTGACCTATATGTGTGTTTCCCAGGAAACAGTTACAGTAGTCTGTATTCTTATCTCTTTCATCTGGTATTCTTATCCCATAGGTTATTGTGGTCCACACAGTCTATGGGCTTCCTTGTTGGCTCAGATGATAAAGCATCTTCCTGCAATGTGGGAGACCCAGATTCCCTGGGTATGGAAGATCCCCTGGAGAGAGAAATGGTAGGCTACAGTTCATGTGGTCACAAAGTGTCAGACACGACTAAATAACCTCACTTTTACACACAGTCTAAGCTGTTAGCAGAGACAATAAAGCATATGTACATTACTTTATGAAATCCTCTTGCCTTTTCTGTGATCCAAACCCCAATTAAGGTTTACATATTAAAGTTAGATGGCTAAATATACATTATTCTTTCTTTCTCTCTCTCTCTCTCTCTCTCTCTCTCTCTCTCTCTTTTGTATTATTTTCTTTTTTCTCTCCCTTTTTCAAACTATCAGCTACCAACTGTAACCTTTCTGGGCACTTGCCATCTTCTTATGTAAGAATTAAATGGTGCCCATGCCAGTCTCTGACCTTTGACACCCACGTAAAACAAGTAAGTTTCTATAGCAGAAATAAGGAATCTGAGCTCTATGAAAATGAGCAGACAGTTTGACAAATAGCCAGATATTTTCAGGAACTTATTCTGAGCCCAATTCCTGTATCATCCCTTATCTGGAAAAGAACTATGTTTCTTCAAGCTGATGACTATTCCTCATTAGCTGAAATTTCAGAAAAAATTAATGTGCTTGTCTGCATGTTCAAAGTCAAAAAAGTGTCAGTTATGTGTGTGTTTATATAAACTCCAACCAAAACGATTAATTCATTCCAACTAAAGTTTGTTTGTAATTTTTCTTTCTTCATTTCTTGATGAGTCTAATAGTTTGCCAATTCTATTTATCCTTTCAAAGAACCACCTTTTGGCTTTGTTGATTTTTGCTATGGTCACTTTTTTTTCTTTTGCATTTATTTCTGTCCTAATTTTTATATTTTCTTTCCTTCTAATAGCTTTGGGGTTCTCAATTTCTTCCTTTTCCAGTTGCTTTAGGTGTAGTGTTAGGTTGTTTATTTTACTTTTTTCTTGTTTCTTGAAGTATGCCTGTATTGCTATGAACTTTCCTCTTAGCACAGCTTTTATAGTGTTCCACAGGTTTGGTGTTGTTTTGTTTCATTTTCATTCATTTCTATGCATATTTTTATTTCTCTTTTGATTTCTTCTGTGATTTGTTGTTTACTCAGAAGCGTGTTGTTCAGCCTCCATACGTTCGAGTTTTTAATAGTGTTTCTTCCATAATTGAGATCTAATCTTAATGCATTATGGTCAGAGAGGATGCTTGAAATGATTTCAATTTTTTAAAAAATTTTTCGTGGTTAGTTTTATGGCCCAGAATGTGATCTAGCTTGGAGAAGGTTTCATGAGCACTTGAAAAAAAGGTGAAATTCATTTTTTTTGGGTGAAATGTTCTATCGATATCAATTAGATCTAACTGGTCTATTGTAAAGTTTGTGTTTCTTTGTTAATTTTCTGTTTAGTTGATCTGCCCATATATGTAAGTAAGATATTAAAGTCTCCCACTATTATTGTGTTATTTTTAATTTCCCCTTCCATAGTTGTTAGCATTTGTATTACATATTGTGGTGCTCCTATGTTGGGTGCATATATATTTATAATTGTTATATCTTCTTCTTGGATTGATCCTTCAATCATTATGTAGTGGCCTTCTTTGTCTCTTTTCACAGCTTTGTTTTAAATCTATTTTATTGGATATGAGTTTTACCACTCCTGCTTTAATTTGGTCTCTATTTGCATGGAATATATTTTTCCATTCCTTCACTTTCAGTCTATATGGGTCCCTTGTTTTGAGGTGGGTCTCTTGTAGGCAGCATACATAGGAGACTTGTTTTTGTTTTTGTTTTTTTCATCCATTCAGCCAATCTTTGCCTTTTGGTTGGGGCATTCAACCCATTTATGATTGAGGTAACTCTTGGTAAGTATGATCCTATTGCCATTTACTTCATTGCTTTGGGTTCAAGTTCATATTCCATTTTTATATTTCCTTTCTAGAAAATCATCCTTTAGCATTTTTTGAAGAGTTGGTTTGGTGGTGCTGAATTCTCTCAGCTTTTGCTTGTTTGTAAAGCTTTTGATTTCTCCTTCATATTTGAATGAGATCCTTGCTGGGTACAGTAATCTGGGGTGTAGTTTATTTTCTTTCATTACTCTAAGTATGTCTTGCCATTCCCTCCCTGCCTGGAGAGTTTCTATTGAAAGATCTGCAGTTATCCTTATGGCAGTCCCCTTGTGTGTTATTTGTTCTTGTTCCCTTTCTGCATTTAATATTTATTCTTTGTGTTTGACCTTTGTTAATTTGATTAATATGTTTTTTGTGGTGTTTCACCTAGGGTTTATCCTATTTGGAACTCTCTGCATTTCTCGGATTTGGGTGATTATTTCCTTCCCCATTTTAAGGAAGTTTTCAACTATTATCTCCTCAAGAATTTTTTCATGGT